>PVKU01003606.1:0-44889 GCA_004027475.1 Anoura caudifer
AATTATAATGTGCCTTGGTGTGTTCCTCCTCGGGTCCAACTTCTTTGGGACTCTCTGAGCTTCCTGGACTTCCTGGAAGACTATTTCCTTTGCCAGATTGGGGAAGTTCTCCTTTATTATTTATTCAAATAAGTTTTCCACTGGTTGCTCTTCTTCTTCCCCTTCTGGTACCCCTATAATTCGGATGTTGGGACGTTTAAAGATGTCCTGGAAGTTCCTAAGCCTCTCTTCATTTTTTTGAATTCTTGTTTCTTGTTTTTTGTTTGGTTGCTTCTTTCTTCCTTCTGGTCCACTCCATTGATTTGAGTCCCAGTTTTCCTCCCATCTCTGTTGGTTCCCTATGTATTTTTCTTCATTTCACTTATTGTAGCCTTCATTTTTTCATCTAATTTGTGAGCAAAATCAACCAATTCTGTGAGCATCCTGATCACCAGGGTTTTGAATTGTGCATCTGATAGGTTGGCAATCTCTTGGTCGCTTAGATAAATTGGCTCCGGGGCTTTGATTTGTTCTCCGGTTTGAGCCATTTTCATTTCTGGGGTTTTTTTTTTGGTCTAGTCTCCGCTGTTACGTACTAAGGGGAGGAGCCTTAGGTGTTCCCCAGGGCGGACAGCCCAGTTGCTGGGTAGTGACGCTGTATGTGGGGGTGGGGTCTGAGAAGAGACAATGGCGCTGGCTCTGCTCACTCTCGGATTCCAGACCCCTCCACCACTTCCCCTTTGCCTGGATTATCTGCGCGTGAATGTGGGACCACCTGGTCAGCCAGCCGCCTTGTTCGGCCTCACTGGGTCTGCACAGTTGCCACCCTGTGCCCAGGGTCTGCTAGCCGCCGCCTGTGCACCTGGGATCTGCCAGCCGCTGCTGCCTGCGTGCCTGGTCCGCACCTCCACTTTTTCCTACCACGATTCCACCCCTCTTACCGGTCTGGATGAATCGTTGTTGGACTTCCAAACAGTTCGATTTTCTGAGTTATGGTTGTTTTCTTGTTTCTAAATCTTTGCTGTCCTTAATTTTGGTTGTGAGAGGAGGCACAGTGCGTCTGCCTACGCCTCCATCTTGGCCAGAAGTCTCCAAAGTGGTTCTTTTCTCTGGCAGCCAAGATCACTGGAAGGGCTTTTAAAAAATCCAGAACCTGGCCTCTACTCTGGGAAATTTTGTTTCAGGCGGTCTGTGGAAGGGATCTGGAATCTGTATTCTTAACATTCCCAGGTGCAGCACTGAGCTGGAAGGCTACTGTGAAAAGCTGATATAGGGGACCAGACCTCAAACACAGGCTGTGACTCCGGGAGGCAGAGGGAGAGACAGATTGGAGAGAGGCCGCCAGGGGCAGTGGTGGAGTCTCACCAGACATCTGCCTGTTTCAGGGCCTGGAGGAAGGAGGCAGGAGGACGATCATCGAGCTGGGCCAGGAGGCTGTCACAGGGAAAGGGGGCTGCATGGGGTGGGGTAAGGGGTTAGCAGGAAAGAACCAAATGAAGTTCTCCTCCCTGCAGGAGAACTAGATCAGATTTGACAGAAGATGGTGACAGGTGACAGGATGCCAGAGGGGCCTGGGGCTTGTGGGGAGATGAATCTGTGAGCCTCTTGGCTCCCACAGACACAGTCACGTAGTGCGTGGAGCTGGAAACTACAGTTCAGACCCCTCCAGTTGCATCCGTGCAGGGACACACGCGTGGATGCACATGGGCACACACAGCCCTGTTCTGCAGGAACTCAGAGATGGGACTCCAGAGTCTCATATCCCTGTCTGTGTGGTGCTGGGATCCACAGTCGTCTCACCTATGGAAAGCTGATGAGGCTGGCATTAACTCCATACGGCCGTTGTGATGGCTTGAGGAGATGCAGCATGCAGAGGCTGGGCACAGAGCCTGGCATTCAGGGAGCACTCTGTAAGTGGCAGCTATGAGTAATACTAAAAAATGCGATCTCATTTCTGAAGCCAGTGAGCCATAAAGCATTTCATTCAGTGTATCTCACTTCTAAAGCCAGAGAGCTGTAAAGTATTTCATTCATTGTTGGGAGATAAGTCCACAGGCAGGTATGAAACCTTTCATTTGTTGCTACCCGCTCTGGGTGGCTTTCTCTGGGCGTGTGTTTGGCGAGTCCTTTGCCTTTTATTTCTAGGACTTTTAGAGAAATGACAGTCCCTTGCTGTTGCGTTTAATTGGAAAGGCGCTCAGAGACCTGAGATTATAATTATGACGTCTTAAATGTTGAGCTCTTCAAAAGCCTGCTGTTGCCCTCACTGTCACCCTGAACAGCTCTGGGAACCCAAACCCTGCAACCCGCCAGAGCGTGTGCTGGGTCTCAGCCAGGCCTCACCTGGGAAATCTGAGTGAGTGACGTGCAGGCAGCAGGCAGACACACAGCAAACTGAAGAGCCTATGATGAGCTCAGAGGAGGTGAGTTGATGATCTGCTATTTATAGCCCCACTAAGAGGCTCTGGCCGCCAGCTCCATATGAGGCTGGGTGGAAATGATGCCTTCACAGAGCTGAGAGCACAAAATGAAATTGGTGATTCGTGGGCAGCAGCACTTGGAATGCATACCCACCTGTGCCCCAGCCCCACTGGCCTTTCAGACACCCACTTTGAAGCATGTTGCACGGAGCTGCTAGCCTGCTGCCTGCTTTTTTGCATGTGTTTGGGCAAGATGTGAGGGTAGGCAGGTGCTGCTCCAACAATGGGCCTGCGAAGGGCAGCCACACTCCTCAGAGAACCCCAAGAGCCTGAGCCTGCCCCTCCAAGAGCCCTCAGCCAGAGCCCAGGTCAGGGCTGAGTAAGAGGCAAGCCCTGGGCTCAGGAGGCTGCCTTCAGGTGCTGGGGCCTCAGAGGGCCTAGGGGTCAGAGAGCAAGAATAGTCCCTATTCCTGCCCAGTCTCCATGGGCAGCACTGGCCGTGAAACAGCTTCCTGATGCCGTTAGTTCTGCTGAACGTACAAAAGTGTGCCATGAGGAAAGCCTGGGAGCTTTTGTGTTCCCCACCCCCAACCCCCTTATTGCATAGCCCAGCACCTGTCACCTGAAATGGTTGCTGTTTATTTTATTTTGTTTTTAGTAAAATCTTGGCTTACAGGCCAAAGTCTCCTTGGAGGCCCCAACCCCACCCTCCCTGTTGGAATGCTCTGAGGGTCTCTGAGGTTCCAAGCCTGGATTGAAAGGACCAAACCAGGGTCATGAGGCATAAACCAACTGAGCTATGGAGCCAGGTTGTCTGGGCTCAGGTTCTATCTCCACACTTCCCAGTCGCACCCCCTCCATCAAATTCCTCTCTCAGACTCAGTTTCCTCACCAGTAAGGTGGGAGGAATGGCAGAGCCTACCTCACTGGGGGTGGTGATGGTGAAAAGAAGGAGCATATGTACAGTGGACGGCACAGTGCCTATTGTGTGGGAAGGGCTCAACACCTGGGAGCTGCCATCTCTGCTGCTGCTTCTGGCTCCCGTGTCCTGGTCCTGCACGGATAGCACTCCTTTGCCCACAGCCCACGGCCCTGAGGCTCCTTGTGGAGGTGGTGCCTGGGGCCTCAACAGAGACCCTCTGCCTGTCGCGAGCGAACCCTGAGTCAGGCTACCCGGCATCCATCATAGACTTCCCCCGGGGAGCTTGATCCTTTGCTTTGCCTGCCTCTGCCCTTACCTAGAAATCAAGTGCCTGTCCTTCAGGGCTGGGCCCGCCTGGGCTTGAAACCCTACTCTTCTGTTTCTCTGTACCTGGGAGGGCCCAGGGGGACATTAACCATTGCCATCCAGCGGTGGACTTCCCCTAAGGGGCCCTAGTGCTAACTGGAGGTGTGTAGCTAGCACGTGCCCACCAAGGGAAGGCTGGATGACTGGCAGGGTGGCCCACCCTACCTACCAGCTGGACATGTAGCACAAACTGCTGATTCACGGAGGCCTCATGAGGTCTGGGCTGTTTGTGTATTCTCTCATCTCCAGCTGTCAGCCAAAACATAATTGGAGCTGTCACTTTGGCAGCGAGACGCTGTGAAGTGTCCTAATACAACTGCCTCTGCTCCATGACAGAGAGCTTTGGGGGGTGGCAGGAGTCTGCAGCTGCTCCTGTGGAGAGAGCCATTCTGGAAAGTGGTGTGTGTGGTATGCACCCAGGTGCAGCTGCTGGAACCATGTGAGTGCCAGGGCAGGGCCCTGCATTAGAACAGGCCCTGGCATGCCTGCGTTTGCATGGAGAGAAAAGCAGTTCTGATGATACCAATTAATATGGGAGGCTGCCGCTATAATGAGGCATTTGGGCAGCTATGAGGATTTGGAAAACAGCCTTTAAACTTATGCACAAGTTGGACTCCAGCATGCATGGGGTGAGTGAGTGGTTAGACGGCAGGGTACATTGGCATAGGGAGATGGTACCAGAGATATAGCTGGAGCCAAGTTGGGAAGCAAAGAACTTGAAAGCCATGCTGTGGAGCTTGGACTTGATTCTGGAGGCAATGGGGAACTACTGAAACACTTAAGGGAGAGGGCGATAAGGTCAGACAACACTAGGCTCTGGGCTCAAACATCTCCAAGAAGTGGCACTAAGGGTAAGGCTCTCCTTCCCCGCAGCAATCTCTAAGGAGTTGTGTGCTGCTCGGGAAGGTGTTCTACAGCCCCAGCCCTAGGATTCAGGGGGTGCTGTGCCTCTGTGCTCAGTGGGAAGGGCTGGCCCTCGTCAGGCCAGCTGAGAGTGTGCAGCAAGTGAGAGGGGACACCAGGCTCATGCTTTCCTTCTTCCTCAGTCTTCCTAGGCCAGAGTTCAGTAATGAAGCATCTGCCTGCAGATGTGCCAAGTGCAAGGAACTGCACACGCTCGTTCTAAAGGTCAGAGGAGGTTCCTGGGGCTGAGAGATGGTCCCACTGCCAGTTGGTGTTGCTTCTACCATCACACGTACACATTAAGGAAACAGCAGAGACAAATACCCAAGCTTGGTTGATGGAGGAATTCCTGGAAGGAGGGTTCTATCCTCACGTACTTAAAGAAATACTGGTTTTGCCCTGAGCAGTGTGGCTCAGTGGGTTGAGCATTGTTCTGCAAAGCAAAAAGTTGCTGGTTCGATCCCTGGTCAGGGTACATGTTTCTTACCATCCTCTCTTTCTCCCTCCCTTTCCCTCTCTCTAAAAAAAAGTAGATAAAAACCCTTTTTTTTTAAAGAAATAAGTCAGGAAGGAGACAGGATTCAGCTGACGAAAATTTTGTGTGCCCTTCTCAGAAGTGCATTGCTCTACAGCAGTGGTTTGGCTGCAAGCCAGGAAGGGCAGGGTGCCTCTCAGGTTGTCAGGGGAACAGAGCCAGGAGGAGAGGATGTTCCCATTCTGGTAGGATCTTCCATCAGTTTTCCCTGAGTTGGGCTGCCAGGGGTGCCAGAGGGTGGAGAGGCAGCAGGTGTTGAGCAGTGAAGAAGGCCTCTCACCTGGGCAGCTCCTGACACAGTGGGTGTGGAGGGTGCCTGGAAGCATTAAGCCAATGGTTGGAGCCTGAACTTTATACTACTTACTCCCTGAGGGCAGGTGGCATGTCATAACCACCTCCTGGCCAGCGTGGCTGGCTTGGAGAAATTGACCAAGGTGTAGTTTTACCTATTTGGTTTGCTTTTCCCCTTAAAATTGACAAAATTTAGCAACGAAGTATATCCAGTTTTTTTTTTAAATGTTATTGTAAAATATGACACTGTCAGGAAAGTTCAAGCAACCACACATACAGCTTAAAATGAATATTGTTTTTCAAGTATGGAAAAAAGAAAACAAATGACCTTTAAACCTTTGCCTGGACAAACTCCACTGAAGTTCTTTGAACATACAAGAAGATATAAAATGAAAAATGAGTGCCTCCTTTTTTCTTTTTTCCCCACAAGTAGCCACTAACAGTTTCTTGTTTATTCTTCTAAAAATTTTTCTCTGCATCACTAGTGTTTCTAAAAGTGTATGTGATCATACAGGCTTTGTCTATATTTAGTGATATATTTTAAAAAGGATGTGATCATGCCCCTCCTAAGATATAAAATTAGCATATGTTAAAGATTTAACTCATTAATGAGAGAACTGCTAAATATATTACAACTGATTCAAAGCAGAGCTCAGAGTGGGACACATGGTAATAAAATAAGGAATGCTGAAATGATTTTAGAAATGGGCACAAAACTGGTTAATTTCACAAGGCAATAAGAGTCTGTTGCATTCCACAATTTGCATTTCTGTGGACAGGATTATTTTCATTACTATGAAGTTTTTAGAATTTACCTTCCATCTTTAGAGTTGAGAAATGTTTGGTCAAAGACAACAAAAGGCAGAAGTAACCCTGGTGGGTAACTTATTCAGGACACCCACAGAATTTCAACATCTTTCATAAGTTTCTTATACACTTGTAATTAGATCCCTACCTACATCCCTACTAGGATTCCCTGTCACAACCCCTGCTGCCTTGTTTATAACAGCTGACCCAACCCCTCCGCCCAAGTTCTAGGTCATGGACTGGGGCTAAAGCCTGACCTGGGAGAAGCAGCCATGGCCCAGATGGCTGAGCGCTGCATCTGGGTGTGCCCAAGCCTCTGACACTCCTTTTTATGGTGGTGGGACCTGGGCTGGTGAGTTGGGCTGCCTCTAGGCTGGCTGGCGATCACACTTGGCCTTGTAAAAGATAGTCAGGGTTTGTGAAAGGGGAACAGCTTAGAAATGCAGAGAAAAGATATGTGGTCCATCAAGAAAGACAAAGAAGTTGTCCAATGAGCTTCTAGTTTCTGGGATGGCTTTGTGAATTTGGATTCCGTGAGAGTCCTCCCTTATGCTTGAGTCAGTTTGTGGGGGTCTGTTCCAATACTTACCCACCTCAGAGAATAAGGGACATGCAAGATGTACAGCATTATGACCTAAAGGGTTGGAGTGGCATCTCAAGCCTCCTGGTCTGAGGCGGTTTCCCCCAGATCTCAGGGTCTGTGTTGGCACCCTACCAGAGGGCAGGGGCAGAGTGGTCTGTGCTACAGTGGAGAGGATAAATCCCTGATTTGCTCTGAACCCTTAACAATCAGCTCATCTCCTGTGAACAGGTTTTCTTGTCTTAAAAATGGGGGACACGCTTCTTTTTGTCTTGCCTCCTAGAATTGCTCTGAGGTCCAGTGAGAGGCATGGGAATGAGTCTGTTGCCAAGGCCAGTCACATGGTGAGAACTGAGCCCACAGCTCTGGCAGGACAGGAGAGCTTGGTCCCTCTGTGTACAGAGTACTTTGGGAGAAGAGGGTTTGTGCAAATGGCCAGTCGTGATTAATTGATGAGGAGGCTCTCCGGCAAAGGATCAGATTTCATAGATAAATATATGTATATATAGTTTGGCTCTCCTGAGAAGGAAATATTCATTCACAGTAAGGCAAGTCTATCTAAATAAGATTTTTCATATCTTAAATGGGTACCTTCTCACCATCTTCATTCATTCACTGAGCATGTATTGAGCACCTACTATATGCTAAGCACAGTCCAAGACACTGAGATAAAGAGAACTAGCTCCTGCCTTGTGGTGTTAGAAGGCAGACACACAAACAGAGCTTTACCAAGGTACATAATAAGCACAGATAGAGAAATACAGAATATTCTGGCAGCACAAGGAGGAGCACCCACCTGTGACCCAGTGTGGCATCGAGGATCCACAGGTCATGTACAGAGGAATGTCTGGTATTGCTGGGGTGTCAGGGGAGGTGAGGGGCTGCCTGGACGAGGCAGTGGGGCCAGTCACATGGGGTCTTGGTGGCCTCAGAGGGAAGTCCATATTTCACTTAAGAAAATGAGTGCTTTGGCCAGATTATACCATAAAACAGTCACTCTGGCTGCCTGTGGAGAACAGGTTAGAGGGGAACAGGCTAGCGGCACAAAGACCCATTAGGAGGTGGTTACAGGCATCCGAGCCAGAAGCGATGTGAGCTGAGGAAAGAGTGGAGGGAATTGATTCAAGAACTGTTTTGGCTTTTCAGCCAGAACCACCGTCTTCCAGTAATTCACCAAAATGATTAACGCAAAGGAAAGAGGAGAGGCACCTGCTGTACGCTCTCTAGGCCTTTTGGAAACATGGAGTTGTCCCTTTGGCCACATACATGCGAAGCTACAAACAAGGCGATATTGCAGGCGTGAAGGAAAGGGCATATTCAGAAAGGACTGCCCCACAGGCGTTGCCATGGAGAAACTCGAGGGGTCTGCAGTGTCACCGGCATGCGGTGGGCATTGTTGTAAACAAACAAATTAAGGGCAAGAGTCTTGCCAAGAGACTTAATGTACATCTTGAGCATATTAAGCACTCTAAGAGCCAAGACAGCTTCCTGACACGTGTGAAGGAAAGTGATCAGAAAAAGAAGGAAGCCAAAGAGAAGGATACGTGGGTCCAGCTGAAGCGCCGGTCTGCTCCGCCCAAAGGTGCACACTTTGTGAGAATTGATGGAAAGGAGCCTGAGCTATTGGAACCCACTCCCTGTGAATTTATGGCAGGATAAGTGGAAAAAAATGAAAACAAGCCCTAAACCCCTCTGTACTGATTTATAAAAAGAAAAGAAAAAGAAATGTTTAGGCCAAGATTTAACCTGAGAAATGAGACAATGGTGACCCTCAGGGTGTCATCTTGGATGACCATGTGGTTAGGGTATCGCATCGTAGGATAAAGAAAGCAGGAGGAGAAGCGGGCTTTGGGGAAGGGTCTGGGTGGGCTCCGATGAGTTATATTATAGACGTGGTAAGTATGAAGGACCTGTGGGCATTCAGGCGGACACACCCAGCAGGCAGGTGGATACACAGATTGAAACCTAGGGAGCTGTGGGGCTGTGAGGCAGGAGAGAGGAAGCTGCAGCGAATGGAGGCATGGACAAGTTTATATGAGTGTATAGGTGGAGGAGAGAGCAAGAGAAGAAGTGGAAGGGCATTGTGCTTTTGGCCCTAAAATTCTCACTTGCTGAGGATGAGGGTGGGGGAGTGATGAAGGGCAAGGAGGGGATGTTTGCAACCCTTGGTATGGGCAATAGGAGAGAATCTGACCTAGGCCTAGCACTGTAGGGCCCTGTTGCCTTCAGAGGTCATAAATCTGCATTGGCACACATCTGCCCACCTTGGCTTCTCTCGAGAACATAGAAGCCAGGTTGGCCTATGGTGCCAGGGCTGTGGTCTTGCTAGGAAGGCATAGTAGAGGCAGCTAACTACTCACCAAAAAAAACAGTCCCCACCCTTCTATAGAATAGAGCTGAGGCTAAGAAGGGGCTTCCCAGCAGACTACGTTTCCCAGTACAGCCCTTCATCTCCCACCTATGACCCCTGACAGGAAGCAAGTGACTCGTTCTTGCCAATGGAATGCTGATCAGGGATGATGTGAGTCATTTCCAGTCCAAGCTATGACACAGCTGTGCCTTCTGCACCCTTCCTTTCTCCATCTTCGAGTTTGGTGCCCTCCTGGAATCCATATGTTGGAGATAGTAGAGCCATGAGGTGGAAGGATCCTGGTTCCTGAACCATCACTTACAGAAGACACACCACTGATCAGCAATGTCTGTTTGGGGGTTTTGTGAGCAAGAAATCAACTACATTATTTAAGCCAATACTCATTCTGGAATCTGTTTGTTACATCATTTAGCATCACCCTCACACATACCAGGTTTAAGGAAACTGATGGTTGTTCAAATGACTCAGATAGGTCAGGCTGGAGGCACAATTGAGGACCCTAGGGACAGAAGACCATTTCAAAAGTCCAAGAACAGTAGTGGAGAGAACTAGAAAAATCTAGAAAGCAGAAGGTCAAGGCCTCTGGTGGAATTTAGAAAAACGACTTCCATGATATGGCAAGAACCATGTGGGAGACAGTGAGGGACATTAAGCATGTCCAGGAATTGTGATGCTGGGGTCAGGAACCGTGTTAGCTGGTTCATCCACCCAGATGTCGTAGTCTCTGATGAAGCAGGATGTGGGCGGAGAGGAAGCCTCAGAGGGCTGGCCATTGTCCTGTAGCCAGGGCACCAGGAAGGAGCACTTCAGCACGAAGAACAAACTAACAGGACCACCTCGCTCAGTCCTGTCAGCTGCCGTGGCTTAAAAGAACTGAGCAGGGCCTGTCATCTCTGTTAAGCATCTGCTCAGTAGGCCACATGGGATGCACACCTCAAAGCTGGCCCATGAAAGGGACACCTGTGCCTGCTGCCATAGGCTAACTCCATCCAGAATCAGTCCACATCAGGAAAGCTGTCTTTCCTTGACAGAGCAGCTTGGCACTCTTCAAAGTGCTTATGTATGAATGCTTGAGCCTCATGGAAGTCCCGTGTGAAGATGGCGTCTCTGTGGTGGGTAAAGTCACTGAAGCATTAAGTGAGATTCCCTCAGGAGAGGGTGGAGCCAGGGTCTCCTGATCCTTGGCCCGTGGTTGTCATTGTAAAATTCCTTTTATAGACATTAACTGCCCATCACCTTAGGGAGACTTAGGCCTTGACATGCCATTGGCAGCATGCGAAATGCACTGCCAGGCGGTGAGTCTTAAAAGAGTTTCTGAATGAAGAGTGCCAAAATAGGGATGGGAGTAGAAGTGGCAGAAAACTCAAAATAATAGTTGTGAAAATAAGAGAAGTTTATTTCTCTCTTTTTTAAAAAAAATGAGGTAGGTGTCAAGGGTTGTTATGGCCTTCCATGATTTCAGAGGGCCAAGGACCCTTCTGTTTTGTTGTTCTTCTCTATTGTTGTGTAGCAAACTATTTCAAAACTCAGTGGCTTAAAACGACAATAAACATTTATTGTTTCACACTTTCTGTGTGTCAGGAATGGGGGTGGTTCTTGAGCTCTCTCCGGAGGTGGCCGTCTGGGTGTCACATGGATCTGTGGTCATCTGAAGCTGGACTGGGACTGCAGTATTGCTGGCAAGTCGGGTCTGGCTGTTGGCAGGAAGCTGCAGTTCCTCGTCTGTAATCCTCTGTGGGTTTGAGTGGCTGACAACATGGCAGCTGGCCTCCACTAGCCTAGAGCAGGTGATCCAAGAGTGAGCAAGGCAGAAGCTACACTGTCTTTTATGATGTAGCCTCAGAAATCACACTGTCATTTCTGCAGTATCCTGTTGGTGTCACAGGTCAACCCTATTTAACATGGGAGGGAACTACACAAGGACATGAATACCAGAAGCTGAGAATCACTGGGGGCCATCTCGGAAGTTGGGCTACCACATCTGCCATCCTCAAAGCATGGCTTCATCCTCATATTCCCAGCTATCACATCACAGAAGGTGCCTCCTAGCTGGCCAGAGGAAGGAAGAAAGGAGGAAGGGTGTGCCTTTCCCCTTTAAGGATACTTTCCAGAAGTTGAATACACCATCTCACTTGTATCTCATTGATCAGAACTTAGTCACAGAACTGGAAAGAAAGCTGGGAAATTCAGTACTTATTTTGGATGGTGATGTGGTCAGCTGGACCAGATCCTGGGGACAGTTGGTAGTCTGCCACATCAACCGTGTAACTGTGTAGATTTCTAAAGGAGGGGGGTGGGGGAGAGGAGCATAGAAAACATCACTACCTTGCGTTACTGACCTGGCTAAGGACTTATGACCAGTCTTGCCTGGGAAATAATTGTGTGTGTGTGTGTGTGTGTGTGTGTGTGTGTGTGTGTGTGTGTGTGTATTTTGCAGGGACTGGGAGGAGTGGAGGTTAGTGCTTTACCCAGTAATTAGTGCATCTGAGGGTAAAGAGAAAATAGTCCTTAGAAGAGCTCAGGAGACAAATAAGCATTAAAAATGGACCTAGTCCTAGAAGCCCAACCAAGAGTGGTCTCAGGAATTAAGATGATCCAGAAAATGAGAAGCTCATCACAGGGGCATCGCAAGGGAAGCTTCATTCTGCACCCAAATCTGCAGGTTTAAATAAATTCTAGGTAGTCCAATTTACCAATTCAAATGCAGAAGCACAGATGGGCAACTCTACCAGCTGTGTTTTTAAAAGATCATATGATTCCTGATCAATGAACCGAAGAGACCAAATACGGAAGTGTTTAGAGCTGAGCTGCAGATTTGCCAGAGACCTCTTAGAGACCAGAGTCAGGGCTTGAGCAGCCAGCTGGGTGCTGACTCAAGCTGGGGGGAGGGGGAGGGAGGGTGCTTTTGGGCATTGGAGCCTGGCTGAGCAGATGAGCCATTAGCTAGCCAGAGAATTCTAAGGCCTGAGAAGTCCGAAGAAAAGCTGCCCTGGCAGAAGGAAGGCAAAGCTCTGGCTTGGCCAAGCAGCCGGTGAGATGGGGACATTGTCATCCTGGAGGAATGCAGAGTGTGAAACGAGCAGCCTGGGGTTGAGGCACCCAAGGGGACAGCAGGTACTGCCAAGGCCTTGTGGCAGGGGCTGGCTTTCTCTTTGCTGTGACAGCTTGCTTGGACATGGATCCTCATTATGGGAGTGGAAGAGAGTGGACTGAGGACTTAGAGGTACTTGCTTCTCGGAGGGTGGCTGGGAGTGCCCTACCTGCCCAGCTGGTCTCACATACCTGCCCAGGCACAAGCTGGATGATGTCCTAGGACCTGAGTCACCCATCTGACCATCTCCAGATGGGGCTGTCAGGACAGCCTGCACAGGCAACGCACTCACTCAGGACACAGCCCATGGTCTTTATTGGGTGGGGCTGACCATCATCACCCCATGGCTGCTGTACCAGCTCAATTTCCAGAGCAGTGAGGGGGTCAGCAAAGCTCCCAGCCTTCCCCACTCTGCCTTGGCCTTAGTCCCAAGTTCATCCAGAAATTGGGGGACCTCCACAGACTTTGAGGACCCTTTCAAAAGAGACACCTGCAGGTGTAACCAAAATTGGTCTCCAACCTTGGCCAGAGGGGGAGGTATCTGGGGGCGCTAAAGGTGAGCTGGTAGTGGGTAAGATGAGGCAAAGTAACCTGAAGTTGGCTTGGGAAATCTGGACTCTGCTTCGTGGCTCTGCTGCAGTAAGGCTGAATGAGCACCTGCTCGTTGGGACTGAAGCTAGGCTACCCCTTGGGGACACAACACAGGAAGGCTGAGATGACATCACCCCAGACAAACAGTTAAAGCAAAAGAGCTGAGGGTGCAACATGCAGTGATGGGTTAAGAACAGGCTCGGAAATAATGGAGGAGGGGAGGGTGAGAACAGAGTGGTAAAGAAAAATTTTGCAGAAGAGCTGCTACCTGCAAGAAGGAGTGGGAGTCCCCCAGCCAGCAGTGGGGCCAAGTGAGGAAGGGCATCCAGGCAGAGGGAAGAGCAGGCCCCAGAGTTCTGATCTGTGAGGCCTCCTGGGGCAGAGGAAGGCAGGCAGTTTGTTTGCCTGGTGTGTTTACTATATTCTGCAGTTTCTGGGCCTGTTCGGGTGGAGTGTGGCCTTGATCTCTTTCCACTATGCAGCTCAGAGGAGTCAGAGAAGAAAAAAGATGCTCTCTTGCTGCAGGGGTGGTTGGGTTTCCTTATATCTCTGGCCCTTGGCATCTGGTCATGGTAGTGGAAGTACCATGATTAGGAAGGGGAGCAGTGTTCCTGGTTTTGGAGAACCTGCCCAAGGCCCAGTCCTTCTCCATATCAGTCCCTTAGGTGTGACTGTCCCTTGCAGTTTCTGATGGATCGGAAGGCAGGGCATGAAGGTGCACCAGCTGGGCACTCTGGCCTCCCCTCCCTGTTGTCAGATCTAGGCCTTCTGGGTCCCATCCTGCCTTTTGCAGCCAGCACAATGGGTCATATGGACAGACCCTCACCACTTTTTTTCATGGTGTACATGCTTGATCTCCACCCAGGAAAATGTAATCAGCAGCTCTGGAGTTGTTCTATGAAGGAAGAAGGAACCAAAGGCCCCAGTAGGTCCAGTGGGCAACCCCTCCTCTCTGGGTCAAAGTGAGCAAGTGGGACTGAAGCAGAGCCACACTGGGATGTCATCTGTCTCGAGCCACAGGTGGACCCAGAGCCTCTGGCACAGAGCAAGGCTACAGGAGAGTTTGTGGTTCAGGTAGAGGGCACACCTCGCCCTTGGCGTCAATGTCTCGGTCAGCCCAGCTCACTCGGCCAGGAATTCCTTCCCCCTGACTATTGCTCTTCTCACCAGGATGTGCAAATAGCCTCCTGGCAGCTCTGGCCTCTCTCATCTTTGCCAGCTCCAACCCCAAGGCCTGGATCGGGTCATATCCCTGTGGCTGTATAATTAACTCCCTAATTACAAACCCCTTGGTCTGGCATTCAGAGTTCTCCCCACTACAGTACTGACTCACCTCTCACTAGCCTTCTTACCCTCCTCCGTCCTTTTTATACTTCTGTCAGCAGAGCTCTCCCAACCTCGGGCCCAAGGTCTCACCTTTGCCTAGTGTAAATGTCCCCTTGTCGCTGCTGCAGACACTGCCCTTCTGACAAGACCTAGCTCCAGTATGGTCTCACCCATTTAGTCTTTCTTGTCACTCTCTGCCCTGTGAACCTATGGCCTAAGGGATGGAGCTTTTCACTAGATTTGCATCTTTAATTACAGGAGACTTACATGCTTATAAAAATGTTCCCACATCACAGAAGGGTGCACAGTAAAATGAGTGTATGTCATCCAAGCTCTCCTTTCCCCAGAACTCACTCCAGTTAACAATCAGGCATGCACATGGGTACCCATCAGACCCAGCATGAGGGGGACCATAACCGTGTGGTGTGGTGGTAGCAGGGTGGGGGTTGGGAAAAGCAAAGTTGGTAGGAGTTTTCAGAGAGTGGTGGCTTGGGCTGACTTTAAAAGAAAATTCTCAAGATCAGTCTGTGGGACGCTTGATTTCTTTCGAAGAACAGAACCCTAGGTAGACATTTCTAATTTGTGTGAGAATATTCATTTTATTCACCAAGAGCCAGAACTCAAGTTCAAAAAGCAACTAGGCCTCTAGAGAATCCTCTTGGCCTAGCACAACCCCTTCTACAAGCCCAGGCTGAGCTGAACCAGAAATCTGGCAGCACGCAGTTGGATGGACAGAGATGAGGTTTGACCCCTGGCCTTTCCTTCTCCAGCCTGGGCCTTCACTGGGCTGTGTTCTGGCTGAGCAGCCTGGAAATCCTGTACCCCTAGGTGACTCTCTTTACAACATGGTCCAAGAGAGGAACCCGCCCTCAGGACCAAATGGGTCCCATCCTCCTTAGAATAGGGTCTGTGCTGCCCTTTCAAGGGGACAGAACCAGGGATGCGTGGGCATTTCCTCCTCCAGGGACTCCAGCCCACATTTCTAGCCAGTATGAGGGGCAGGGGGCAGATGTCTTCCCCAAATAACCCAAGGAACCACATTTCTCACCCACTCTCTGATTTAAATAAATATTTAAGTAGGGAGAAAGGACTGGGACGCACTAGTGGGGAACACTAACCCCACCTTAGGGGTGTCGGGGAAGGCCCTAAGGTATTGGCATCTAAACTGATACTTGAAAAATAAGCAGCAGGTGAAGGTGAGAACAGAATGCCTTGCAGAGGGAACACATGGGCAGAGGCCTGAAAACGTGACTTCACAGAGGGCAAACATGACTTTGGAGAAACTGAAATTCACTGTTGCTGAGCTGAGTATGTGAGGGGATGGGCAGGAGTGGGGCTGGAGAGGTCAGCTGGGCGCGCAAACCTCAGGGCTTTGTCCCGGCAGCCAAGGGCAGCCTGGAAGGGTTTTAGAGAGTTGGCTGTGGCTGCTTCATAGACTACGAATTGGAGGTGAAGTGAACGCCTGTGGGTGAATGTAGTGGTGGCGGACTAGGGCAGACACCATGAACTGTGAGAAGAGGTAGTATTTATTACAGCATGCTGGGGTGAGGGAGAGGAAGCAGCCCCTGCCTGGAGAGTTGAGGATGTATGTTCCAAACCAATGGATGCATTTAGAAAATGACTGTTAACTGGTTTGCAGTTAGGGCGTGGGCAGCTGGGGGATCCCACATCCTTTCATAAGTAAAAAATTGAAAGCCAGTGGCAAGTAATAAGCCCCAGTCTGGCCATCCAGCTTGCTGCCATCAGTGCAAACCTGACTGGACACTCAGATCTTGTTTTTTTTTTTTTTTAATTCTCACCTGAGGATACGTCCATTGACTTTAGAGAGAGAGGAAGGGAGAGGTAGAAAAAGAAACATCGATGTGAGGCAGAAACATTGATTGGTTGCCTCCCATACATGCTCCAACCTAGGACTGAATCCTCAACCTAGGTATGTGCTCTGACCGGGAATCAAACCCGCAAATGCAAACTTTTGGTGTACAGGATGACACTCCAACCAACTGAGCCACCCAGTTAGGGCAAGGACACCCAAAGCTTGATTTAAGCATGTCTATGGCTAGACACCCTAATCCTAACCAGACACCCCAGGTACAGAGCTGACCATGTCCAGCAAACCAAGCATTGACCTGACCTGTAAGCATGATGTCCCCAGTTACTTGGCAACACTCAGAAACTTTGCTTTCTTACCATAGAGCAGAGAGAGTTCATGACCAACCCCATCTCTCTCCCTTCCCCAAGCCTGAGCTCTGCTGGAATAGTTTCTCTGTTTGGTAAGAAATCTTCTCTACTCAACTTTGATCTCTGGTCTTAACTCAAGCCAGAGGTTCCACAGGACCTTGAAGGGGCGTCAACAAAGTCCGACACATCCTACATGTTCTTTGCACAGTTCTGGTATTCTGCACTCTGTGGTTTGTCTTCAAGTTCCCCTGGACTCCTGCGGGGGCAGTGAAAGGCCATGAAGCCCGAGGGTGTTGTGCACTGGGGTCTGGTGGAAGAATACAGGTAGGGAGATCAAAGCCTCAGTCTGGTCTCCAGCTCCCCGGGTGATCTTTCCTTTCTGGGCCTGTTCCCCCAACCTTGACCTTGACCCCCAGCTCCCAGGCCTTTATACATGATGTTCCTTCTGCCTGGAATACTCTTCCCCTTATTCTTTGTCTGTTTGGTTCATCCTTCAGATCTCAGCTTTCTCAGGGAATACCTTATTGACTGGTCCACATCAGATTCCTTAGTTAAATTTTCTGATAGACCAGTGTTCCATTACCTCTTTTCCCTCATTAGAAGTTTTCTTTATTTGCTTATTTACTAGCACCTGCCTTACCCAGAATGAGAGGGACCAGACTTCCATGAGGGTGAGGTTCTGCCTGTCTTACTATTGTATCCGTAGCCCCTGGCAAGATATGTGTCCAGAAGTAGGCAATGAATGGATGAAGGAAGGAACAAATGAATAAACAAATGGATGAATAGACCAATGAATGAAAAGATGGATAGCTGCATAGATTTCACCTGGTCAAACAAAAAAGCTCAATTGGATGAGATCCTCACCAGCATTATGATAATTTTCTAGGTCTCTGTTGTTTTATATCTGAAGTGGAAAGAGTATTCTCTGCTTGCTGCTTTACTTCTGTATCTAACATGGGTGAAGTCAGCATGATAAATCCTGGAATGGTTTAAAACAACTTGGGTAAAAGATCCCTGTGACTCAAGGACCTTATTTTCTGACACCCAGACACTTATATGTGAACCTTGAGATAGAAATTCAGGCTGTGCAGAGAACACAGGCCCCTCTTTCAGAGCTGGATTTCAGTCTCCAGCTCCCTGGGCAGGATGAGTTTTCAGAAGCCCCAGACATGCCTCCTAGAGTTAGGGCAATAAAGGCTCTTCTCTATCTCCACTGCCAGGCAGGGAGGGCAGGCGAGTGTCACTACTCAGAACTGGGGATTGTGCCCCATGCGGGGCCCAGAATGCTCTGCTCATTTGTCCATCTCTCTGACTTCAGGGATGGACTGAATGCAGGAGTTTTCCTGAGGCAGAGCCAGAGGTCTGGCTTAGAGCCTGGTGAGTCATCTCTGCAGGCCTCAAGAGCCTAGGCTACATAAGAAGGCTGACTTTGCTTTTACTGCGGCAGGTTGACCTCACCTACTGAGGTCTGGTTCTGCTTATATGATGTACCAGGATGAGCCCTAGATGGTGTGGCTCAGTGGATTGTGTGCTGGTCTATGAAATGAAAGGTCGCTGGCTCAATCCCCAGCCAGGACACATGCCTGGGTTCTAGAGCAGGTCACCATTTGAGGGGTGTGCAAGAGGCAACTGATGGATGTGTCTTTCACATGTCGGTATTTCTCTCCCTCTCTTTCTTCCTCCCTTCTCCTCTCTTTAAAAATAAATAAATAAAATCTTTTTAAAAAAAAAAAAGATGTACCAGGATGAGGAGACCGTGTCTGTAATTTTCACCAAGTGATTGTGCCCAGCCATCCTCTCCCTGAGGGCCTGGAACAACCCCTTCCTGTCCCCGCCCCGCCCCGGGCCTTGAGGAAACATGCTCCTCCTAGATGGAATAGCTGGCTGGACCGGGGGCGCCCTGTCTAAAGGTAGGAGTGAGGCAGGGTCCCAGCCACATCAGAAGCAGTGCTAATGCTCTGAAGACCCAGGATGGGGAGTACCAGGTCCTGACAAATCAACAAAGGACATGGAAGGGCTGAAAAACCTCAATGAGGGAAAGGAGGAGGCCTTTGATTCTGGAGGAAACCTTTCAGTGCTTAGTAGTCTAATGTCCATTGTACAGATGGGTAAACTTCTGCCCATGGGAACCTGCCTGTGATGGAGGCCTGGGAAGAGTGAAAGCTTTCAGTATTCTGAAAGAGGGTAGCCTTGTCCCCACTCTTTGATGTGCCAAGTCTGCACTTTCCCCTTCTGCTCAGACCACTATTTATTCTTACTGCACTGCTGGTTCCCGGTCACCGTGGGACACCCTTGCTGGCCCTGACCCTTCTTAAAGTCACAAGGGCCAATACAATCACTACCGAAATCCAAAGAATGTTTTTTTGATATAGAAAAATCCTAAAATTCATGTGAAATCTCATGGGACCCCAGAGAGCCAAAACAATCTTGAACAAGAACAAAG
Source organism: Anoura caudifer (assembly GCA_004027475.1). Taxonomy (NCBI): domain Eukaryota; kingdom Metazoa; phylum Chordata; class Mammalia; order Chiroptera; family Phyllostomidae; genus Anoura; species Anoura caudifer. Next base: position 18,804 of record PVKU01003606.1, read on the forward strand.
CTGGGGGTCTTATGACTCCTTACTTCAAAACTTACTTGAAAGCAACAGTAATCAGAACAGTGTGGTACTGACATAAAGACAGACATGTAGACAAATGAAATAGAATGGAGAGCCTAGAAATAAACCCTCATATATATGTTCAAATGATTTTTGAAAAGTATGTCAAGACCATTCAGTGAGGAAAGGACAGTCTTTTCAACAAAGTGTATTGGAAAAATAGGATATCTACATGCAAAATAATGAAGCTTGATCCTTACCTTGTACTATATAAAATATTAACTAAAAATGTATCAAAGACCTAAACTTGAGAGCTAAACTATAAAACTCTTAGAAGACAACATAAGGAAAAGCTTCATAACATTGGATTTGGCAACAGTTTTTTTAAACTGATTTAAGACAGAGAGAGGAAGAGGGGAAGAGAGGGAGAAGCAGGGATTTGTTGTTCCACTTATTCGTGCACTCATTGGCTGCTTCTTGTATGAGCCCGGACTAGAGATCGAACCTGCAGCCCTGGTGTATCGGGAGGACATTCTAACCAACTGAGCCAGCCAGCCAGGGCCAGCAATGACTTCTTGTAGATGACACCAAGAACACAGGCGACAAAAGAAAAAAATTGATAGATTGGGCTTCTTCAAAATTGAAAACTTTTGTGGGTATTGGAAATACCAGAGTGCACACTTTGTAAAGTACATGACTGTCTGGCTACTGTGCTGTATATCTGAAACCAACACAAAATAATGTGGGAAGTAAACTGTAATGGAAAAAATAAGTTAATTCATTAAAAAAATAAAAACTTTTGTACAACAAGGGACAATACTGAGTGCAAAGGAAGCCCATGGAGTGGGGAAAAAATATTTGTAATCGTATATCTGATAAGGGGTTAACATCCAGAATAAATAAAGAACTCTTACAGCTCAACAACAAAAAACAAATAACTGGATTTAAAGGTGGGCAAAGGACTTGAATAGACATTGCTTCAAAGGAGATATTCAGGTGACCAATAAATACCTGAAAAACTGCTCAATATCACTAATTGTGTGGAAAATAAAAATCAAAACCACAATGAGATACCACTTCACACCCATTAGGATGACTGTTATTATAAAACAAAAAACAAAACTAAACAGAATATAATACGTGTTGGCGAGGATGTGGAGAAATTGGAATCCTTGTGCATTGCCAGTGAGAATATAAAATGGTGCAGCTTCTGTGGAAAACAGTTGGTCAGTTCCTCAAAAAAATTGATCATTAAATTACCATATGATGCAGCAATTCTGCTTCCAGGCGTATACCTAAAAAAAAAATTGAAAGCAGGGACTTGAACAGATGTTTGTGTGCTCACACTCATACCAGCATTATTCACAATAGCCAAAAGGTGGGAACAACTCAGGTGTCCATCCATGAGTGAATGGACAGGCAAAACGAGGTATGGACATACCCTGGAGTGTATTCAGGCTCAAAAAAAGGAAGAAAATTCTGACATATGCTACAACATGGATGAACCTTGAGGACATCATGCTAGTGGAATAAACCAGTCACAAAAGGACAAATATGGTATGATTCTGCTTGTATGAGGTGCCTAGATTAACCACGTTCACAGAGACAGCAAGTAGAAGGTGGCCGTGGGCACGGGGAAGGAGGCAGGGGAAGCACTGCGGAGTGGGCACAGGGTTTCAGGTTGGGGTGATGGACAGTCTGGAGATGGTGGCGGTGGTGGTATTGCACGACATGGACTATACCCAGCTATGAGGATATGCTTAACGCCACTCACTAACTGCATACTTACAAACAGTTGAAAATGGTAAATTTTATGTTATATATATTTTAGTACAATAAAAAAAGAAAAAATGCCATGGGAGTGAGGCACTTAAATCTATTTCAATCTATAAGCCTCCTCCTCTGGGAGGTTACTCAGGGCCCTGGAAAGTGCTGGAAAAGGTGGGTGAGGGGCAGAGGGAGGAGGCCATCTTGTTCCCACCCTCACCCCAGCCTACCCTTCCCTCTACCTCTCTAGCTCTTGCCCATCCTTTCAAGCCCAGCTCTGGTCCTCTCCTGCTTCCTCTGGGATGAATCTCCAGCCCTCACTGCCCCCTGAAGCAGAGGTGTCCACTCCCTCCTGCTTTCACAGCCCCGCTCTCCTGCTCCTGGGCTCCTTCCTCAGGGGACGGGCACCTCTCCCTGGGCTGGGTCAGCTTATCTCCCCCCATAGGCTGGGGGAGGCTTGCAACGGCTGTTCAGAGTCCTTGTCTGCAAAGTGGGGCTCTTGAGATCCACCTCTCAATGTGGTTGTGAGCATCCACAGATAATAAATATAAAGCTTTTAAGTACAGTGAATTGCGTAGTAAGTGCTCATATATTATTTCTATTACTGTTATGATTATTCTTCACACTAACTTGGAGTGCTTACCCCGTTACGTCTTACAGCTGCTCCTCATCCCTTGAGCCCCAGCTCCGTTCCTGCTTCCACCACAAAGCCTTCTTGTCCACTTCAATCCCCACTGACCCCTATGTGTCATCATGGAATTTAAGAAAATTCTGACTTTATAGTATTGTCATGAAGACCAAATGACTTAATCCATGTAAAATGTAAGATGCTCAGAACAGAGCCGAGCACATAAAACGTGCTCACTAAGAGTTAGCGGCAATGACAATGAGGACCGTGATGGACTGTGGTCATTTCACACATCTGTCCTACGTGTACTGTCTAGACTGTGACTGTCCTTCCTAAGTAGGTAGACTTACGAATGAAGAGATATGACAGCCCTGGCTGGTGTGGCTCAGTGGACTGAGCGCTGGCCTGGGAATCGAAAGGTCGCCTGTTCCATTCCTGGTCAGGGCACATGCCTGGGGTGCGGGCCAGGTCCCGGGTTGGGGGTGTGTGGGAGGCAAACGATTGGTGTTTCTCTCGCACATCGATGTTTCTCTCCCTCTCTTTCTCCCTCCCTTCCCCTCTCTCTAAAAATGAAGAAAATCTGAAAACCAGGAAAGGACAAGATATGACAGTAAGAGGTTATAGATGTTGGGGAGATGAATTCAGGCTTGGCGGGATTCTCAGAGCCTTGGAGGAGGTTGGCGGATTGGAAAGTGGCTGTCGGGAGGCTGGGGAGATGGGACAGTCACAGTGAAGTGAAGGACACACAAAATGAGGTCGCTGTGGCTGAGCTGTGGTCAAGGTAGCAGAAGATGGCCTGGAGCGAGAGGGGGCTGGGCCTTCACCCAAAGGGAGCATAGACCCCTGGAGTGTTTGCAGCAGGAGGGAGAGCAGTGTGACTGTAATGCATTTGGAGAAGTTCACTCTGGCTGTTGGGTTGGAGAACGGACAGCAGGGGGCATGGGTAGGAGCAGGAGCAGGCAGGCAGTGGGAGCGGCTGCAGGCATGTGGAAGAGAGGTGGAGGCAGCTCGCCTGGGTGGTGGCAGTGGACGCAGGGGGCTATGGACGGACTCTGGAGGTGTTTTGGAGGAAGAGATGCCAAGGCCTGTGCCTGGATTGGTCATGGGGTTGGGGCGCTTTGCCTCATAGGTGGACTGTAACACTATTTTTCTGAGATCTGACCCCTAGAACAACAGCTTAAAGGGACAAGGCTGGCACCAGGTTGCTGGGAACCGAGTGATGAGTTCACCTTTTCCCACCTTTGCTGGTTACACACCATGGCTCTTATATTCAGAAAGTTCTTTAAGGCTAACCCTGACCTTCCAGCTGCAATTTGAGCTCAAGCCATTCCATATTCGCCCTTGGTTAAGTCTGCAGTGGGAGAGGCAGTGGGACTGAGGCATGGGCTCCAGGCCAAGGGCTTGGGTGGCAGGCATGCTTCTTGCATGACCACTGTGAAGCGTGCCAACCTCTGGTGCTCGTCAGGCTCAGACCCTGTGCGCCCGTGCCAGGGAGTGTGGGCCGGAGCACCAGGTAAGGATCCTCCTGCCCCCATCCCTTCAGGCCCACACATGCCCCTCGCCCTGCCTCTGGAGCCCTCTCTCAGATCTGAAGCATCCCCCAGGGCCCTCGAGAAGGGATCTTCTTCATGATACCTTCAGAGGTAGGAGGTGGAGAGCAGAACCTCTGATCTTGGTGCCAGACTCCAAGAAATTACTCACCAGAGGGTAGAACTGTAGAATCCCAGGCAAGCTGCCCTGCCCCAGGTCTGATAAGAATCAGAATGGCTGTCTGGCAGGGCTGTGGCACCGGGGGCTTCAGGAAGGGGCCAGGGCCCTGTCCAGCACAGCTCCTCCCAGGCCTGGGTTGCCTTGCACCTCCTCTTACCCAACTGCAGGTGGGGACCTGGGACCCACAGCCTGAGTCCCCATGGGACTGGTCCCTCTAGCTGACCAGTTGGGACCCTCAAATCCCCCAGATCTACCCAAGATTCATTTGCCATGTATTCAAGAGTCCCTTCTGGAAAGTGTCAATCAGTACCATAGTGGCCCCTATCCTGGAAGCCTGCTCCCCGACACCCTCAGGAAAGTGTCCTGGTCTTGGCCTCTCATGAGCTCCCCATCCCCAGGAGCTGGGATCAGATGACCGGACTGCTCAGGTTTCCTTCTCCTGTCCCCCCACCCACTGCTCAGCCCTCCTGGGCCTGGCTCACAGCCATGTCTGGTGCAGTCACAAGCCTGCCAAAGGGTAAAGGGACTATCACTGGGAAGGGAGTCAGGTGACCTGGGGTCCAGTTGACTGGGATGGAGCCAGGGAGTTGTCCCAGCAGAGGTGGCATTTTGGGAGTCATTAAATCTGGAGGGAAGGGGCAGTGTGAATTCATGAGGCTGGCTTCCCCACTCTCTCCTGAGCAGAAGCTTGTCTGGTGTCCCCTTGAGGGGCAGGCCTCTGGGAATAGCCCTGTGACAGGGCACTCTCTCCCCATGATACCTCCTGCCCTGTGCTTTTGCAGCTTGAGTGATGAGGACGCCTTCCTTATAGGAGCAGGTTCTCCAGGATCTTCAGCTCCAGGCCTGTTTCTGCCCTGAAGTTGCACAGAAACACCTGCCCTGATCCCCTCCCCATAGCCTTGTGAATTTCCCCAAACCACCCCCTCCTGGCTGCACTCCTGGATTTGCTCTAGAGGGCTGGCTGGGTTGGAAAGGCCTCAGAAAGTGCCAGAGTTCACTTCAGGCAGAGGCTGGGCCTGGCCGCATGCAGAAATGGGGGCCGCTGAGGCTGGTCAAGGCAGGCTGTAGAGGTGAGGCCAGGGGACCAGTGACAGTGCTGAGAGAGGGGTGATGGCTACCAGGGTAGGCCATTCCAGGGGAAATGCAGCCACAGTGTGCTCCCCCAGCAGCTTCTGTTCCAGCCATGGGGAGTCTCTAAGGGCCCCCCCCCAATCTCATAGTCACCTTCCTCTCCGTTCTCAGCAGTAGACTCTTGAGGGTGAGCCAGCAGGTGCACTAGCAAAGTAAGGACTGCCCCACCCTTCCTACCATCCTTCTGTCCCATGCTCTGGGCATGGGACAGAAGTGCCCATCCCTGCTTGTCATCCTACTCTGTGTGGTAAACAATGCAACCCACATGCCAGGCCCTCCTGCCCAGGATATCGTGCCCTGTGGCTCTCCTGGGGGTGTAGTGCTCCCCCACTTCCATGTCCAGACAAGGACTCTGGCCAGGGTGAGCCCTCCACCCCCAGGGAGCCCCTCAGGGCTTCCCAAGGGTAAGGCTATTTGTCTCTCTGTCCCTGGCACTGCCCTGTGATAGGAAACCCAAATTACCCAAGGATGGATGGTCAGGCAGTCAGGGGGAGATGGGGAAAGGTCCATTCAGGGGCAGTGGGAGGGTTCTTGCCCCTTGTTCACCACCCCTCTCTAGCCAGGTGATTCTCCCACTTGGAACCCCAGGAGAGCTCTCTGGGAAGAAAGAGACTGAAATCTCTAGAGGTTCTGGATATTCAGGCAGATCAGGAGTGGGAGAATGCTACAAGAAACACCCAGAGAATAGCTGTGACCTAGGAAGGAGTCACCATAGGCTGTCAGCCCACTCTAAAACTGGATGGTGAGCAGCCTCCCTTGGGGCTTGAAGGACCCTCACCCTCCCAAAGGTGACTGATCTTTGCTGGGCCCTGCAGGGACAGGCTTGAAAGAGCCTGGTAGAGCTTCCCGTGCTGCTGTTAGAGAAGCCCTTGGCGAATCAAGCAGTCTCACAACAGGTCTCTGTCACTTTGGCCACTTGCCAAAGCATCATGAGCTTCTGCCCTTCTCTGGGCCTCAGTTTCTGCATCTGTAAAATGGGCATCATCATTCTAAGGGCTGAGAAGAAGTCTATTTTATTCCCAAAATATGTACCTTTTCTTCCTGTCATTCATTCCAAAAGCCCACTCTCCTTAGCAAGTTTTGGTTAGCCATTGCCCTAGTCAGATACTACTCTTGAAAGGTGGCTGAGGGCACGACAAGCTTCTCACCTTTGGGGGGATACAGTCTTCTGATGCCATCGTGCCTCCACCCCTTTTCCTCAGAGCTGGCCATGCCCCCATGGACTGAGACCTCCAGGCAGCACACTTGCCAGCTGCCCCTGTGCTATGCCCAGATGACCCCAATCTCACAGGCTGGGGCCTGGGCAAAGACGTCAACACAACATTTCTTTGCTCGTGGGAGCCTAAGCTGTCATCAGCCCAAGCAGGGCTCTGACGCTTAGTGAAGCCACACTCTATTTCAACCAACACCTGCTGGCCGAACCCTTTCTTTGTGCCAGGCACCTAGATAGGCAGGAAGGGGATAGAGGACGGTGAGCCATTCCACTGCCCTCGCTGATCCCCACAGACCGGTAGCAAAGCCTCCTCACAGATGTGGCACTGAGGTTTTACCCCAGCAAAATCTCAAAGAGGGGGCTTGCCCCTGGGAGCCAAGTAAGGAGGGCACAGAAGGTTCAGCCAGGTGTCCCCAGGCCCTCTTACACCCTTAATGAGATGGCAGTGCCATGCGATATCTGGTCCAGCAGGCTGACCAGAGAGCACAGCCCTCTCATGTTTAAGGGAAAATAGGATGTTGGGTTTGCTATCAGGCTCCAGGCAGGGAGCTGGCAATAAATCAGGAGCCAAAAAGCGATGTCACTGCTTCAAAGTAAATTTCCAAGCCCGGGAAACAATTGCACATTAAAATCCATCGGAGGGAAAAAAATCTATTAAAACTTCAGGAGAAATGCTTTGCTATAAATTAGATTTTTCTGCCAACCAGGATAATTCAATAATTTCCCTTTGACATTCTCGAGATTGCTCTTTGGGGGGAATTATGACGCTTTCCACGGAAAGATGAAGAGCCGACTGGGAGTGGAGGTGAGAGGGCAGGAAAGGGCTCGCTAGCTACAGGGGGAGGGGCCCCTTTAGGGGCTCAGTGTCACTCTGCAGAGGTTTTCCATGACAGCCCCAGGACTGCAATGCAGGGCTTTGACCAGGGGGTGCCCCAGGCCAGGCCACTGCTGTGACACAAGAACAGCAGGGGTCTTGGGGAAGGCCTTGGGGTCCTCAAGTGCCGCCTTATAGTCAAGGTGGCCTCAGTCTTACAGCTTTCCTGAATAATTGTCTAAAACCTTCCTCAACCCGCGTGGAACCAGAGCTGGTCTCAGGGAATAAGGTCTCTACAATTACTTCTCAGTTCTGGGTGCAGGATGGGCGGAGAAGCCTGCCTGCCTCCTAGTCTTCCTCTCTTCCGTTGCTGTGCACAGTTCAATGCCAGCCAAGACCCTGCCCCCACATCCTATCTACTTCCTGTGATTTGGGGTGTTGCTCCTAGCCCATCAGCCCAGGTCCCTCAGCATAAGGTTCACTGGTCAGCCAGACCTGCTCTGGCTGGACAGAGCAGCTGGCATAGGGAGGGTGCCAAGCAAGGGATGGGATCTAGGAACACTGGGCACAATCTGCTTGGCCTCTGGGTACCAGCCTCCAAGACCACTGTGGGAGCAGGGAAAGGACTGGCATCAGGACTTGGGCAGGATGCGGCTCCAGGGTCAGCCTGCCTGGCTGTAAATCCTGGCTCCTCCACTGGCAGGCAGGCAGGCAGGCAGGCAGGCAGGCACTTAGCCTGCCTACAAGCCTTGATTTCGCTATCTATGCAACGGGGGTAAGACAGTCCTGTCTTAGAGACAGCCAAACGCGACAGTGTGCGAGAGAAGCACCTAGAACCAACCTGGCCCACAGAAGTGGTACTTAGTATCTGTAGCACGCAGGTGCCCGGGCCACAGGCCACAGCCTTTCCCACTGCAGGAAACCTGTTCCCTGCAGCCCCTTCTCAGGCCCCTTTCTCTCTCCCACACAAACTAGACTGTCCTTGGGGACTTACCTCCTCAGGTAGAGCCACAAAAAGTGGTGTTTGCCTGCCGAGCTGGGCTGCCCGCTGGGCACTGCCATATGACTGTGCCTGAGAAGACCCCACCCACAGTGGGCACTCATTGCTCCCAACAGCACCCACAAGGAGGGTGACTAATTAGAGGGTTCTCATTTTGCTGAGGCCTGGGAGGTGAAATGACCTTGTTCAAGGTCACTTATCTGAGGAAAGAGGTTAGAGCTGGGATTGGGACCAAGGTTAACCCAACTCAACCACAGAGGCAGCTCTCATCTCAAGATGCCTGCCTGCCTTCCTCCCTCCCTTCCTTCCTTCCTTCCCCCTCTCCCTCCCCAGAACCAGAGCCTCCCAGAGCCCACAGGGTGAACAGAGCAGCAAACTGAGGCGGGGACATGTGGGAGTGATCTTCCCAATATTCTCCAAGTCTTCAGGAGGACGATCCTTTGGTCCAGCAAATAGGTCAAAGGGGAAGGAAGTGGGAGAGTCTGGGAAAGTTCCCATTGAAGCAGCTGTCAGAACAAGCCATTCACTTGGACACTGCCTGACTCACAGAACAGAGGAATTCGGGGTTAAAAAGGTCATCTCATCCCACCGTCCCTTTGAATCATTTCTTCCACAGGTGCTCCCCAACCCCAGGTAGCAGGGAGCTCGCCACCTCCCCAGGTTACAGGTTGCTCTTGCAACCCGACCCCTTCTGGGGCCAGGCCTGGCTTTCTGTGGCACCGTTCTGCCCCTGCCCCTGCCCCCACATGGGCGGGAGCCAGCAGCAGTTGGGTGGTGTGCGCCTGCGGTTTCTAACTTGGCAAGGTCCCAAGTTTCAGGAGCTAGTCCATGAGCAAGGCAGGGGCTTTCTGGAGACTGTGTCTTTCCAAAGGGCGGGGCAGGGTGCTGGTGGGTCAGTATTCCCTGGGGGCCCAGCTCTGTGCTCAGGAGTTTCCCTCAGAGTGGAGGTCGAGGGGAAGCTCAGGACTGGGGAACTTTGCCACCACCCAAAACCAGGCTGGGAGTTCAGCAGACACGTAATCAATACCACTGGATTTGCCTTAAAATGATAGATATTTATATTTATTGAGTTAGCCCCCAGGCCAGGGGATGTCCAGATTCCTGGTTGTGCCTGGGAAGACACCACCAAAAGACCCACTAGCACCTGGAGGGGCAGGGCATGGAAGCTGAGGAGGGGCAAGAAGGGTCTAGGGATTTTGAAACCCTGGCCCCTGCTACTCAGTAGCTGTGTGACATGGAGCAGGTTGCTTGGCCTCTCTGAGTCTCAGTTTCCTCATCTCTGAATGGAGGTACAAGGTAATAGCGTCCCATGCTTCAGAGCCTTGTTGGAAGTAACAAAAGACAGATGCCTGCGAAGTGCCTGGCACTGAGGGCTCTGAAAATGCTCGAGTTCGTTACTATTTGCAGCAGGTGGGGAAACCCGTGGGAAATCCGGGCAGCTCTGGGAAATTGGGGGTGGTGGGCCGGCCTTCCCGGAGCCATGGGGGCGGGGCGGGGGCGGGGCGGGGCGTCTCAGGTAGGGCCCCGCCTCCCCTGCTGGCTCCTGTGGGGCCCACAGACTGACCTTCCCTGTAGCCGAAAGCCGCTGAGTCACCGCGGCCCAGCCGGCCAGCCGTTGGCCTAATCTCAAAACGTCACTACCCCCGAAAGCCTCCGGTTTGCACGTCGGGCGACATCTAATTTGCACCAAGTCCCTCCAGCAGTTCTGAAAAAACTTACGGGGACCCATGGGTTTGTGATCCTGAGGAAAGAGGGAGCCCTCTTCCCAGCTGTCTGGAGGTATCTAGGCAGCCCTTTCCCTAGAAAAATACCGTTCCTGCCGGCACAGTGCCTATCTTCTCACCATTAGCTAATCTTTCCTTGGGAGTAAGCATTGTCTTCTGCAGATTGCTCTTTTAAAATGAGCAGTCCCACCAATGCTTTGAAGAGAAAACCAGAAGACTGGAAAACGGGCTGATGGACCCCTAGGAGTCAAGTAGGGGAGGGGGGTTGAGGGGCAGGCCTGGGATTTGGCTGTCTTCTAGGCTCCCTCTGGCCCCGCCTGCCCTTCACCCAGCCCCCAGGACTCTAGGGGAAGTGGTGGGTGGGGGAGGGGGAACAGAGCTGACATTCTGTAAACAGAGCTGGTTTGGGTCTCGGCCAAGGACGGGGTGTCCTGGCCCAGCCTGGGTGTGAGGCCCATACTCGGCTCTCCAGGACTCCCCGCCCTGCCCGGCTGCCCCGGGGGTGCCGGCCCACTGCCAGCTCCAGCCAGGATGTGTCTTGAGTTTTGGGAAGTGGCCAGTTCCCTTGTGGGGAGTATGTCCTGGCCTGGGGAGACAAGGAGGTGGGGGGCTTCTCTCTAAGAACCATCATTGATTGCTCATTCACCAAGTGCCAGGTCCACAGAGACAGTCTCTGGTCCCTGTCTGGTTGTTGCCCCATCAGTCTTCACCTGCTATCCACCCCCCCACCCCAGCTCTTCTGCTGCCTGAGGCAGTCCCTGTGGAGTAGGGAAGCTGAGAGAGCCGGGACAGGTACTGAGAACACTCCAAAGCTCAGTCCTGCCCCCTTGGCTTGTTGCCAAATGTGGTATCCCATGCCAGTGGCCTCACGAAGGCAACTCAGAGCAGCAAGAAATGTCCTGACAGGAGGCTGGGGACTGGACAGGCATCCAGGACTCAAGGATACTCAGAGTGGGAAACAGTAGCCAGCTGTGGGAATGAGGTGGGGAGAGGGGTCTTCAGGTATTTGAACAGGAGGCTCAGAGATGCTGGTGCCACAGCAGGTGGTGGCAGCTGTGGGCGGTGCCTTGGAGGAGGAGGACAGGTACCACACAAAGAGAGGTCCTGGTGGCAGGAGGGGAGAGAGGCAGGCCAGGGAGACTGTAGGCTGGTCCCCAAGGTCCAGTCACAGGTTGTAGGATTTATTGTTGAGGCAATGTGCTCCTGGGTGACAGTGAGTAGGGTGGACAAAAAAAGGATCCTATAAACAAATATGTTTGGGAAACAGTTTAAAAAAGCTAAATGCCACTCACGGCAGGCTTTATTTCATATGCTAATTATTGAGCATCTTTGTTCTCCAAGAGGGGGACAGGGTAAGGGTATCTATCCTCTTACCTTAGCTCAGCCTCATAGGACTTCAGCTCTTCTGAAAACATTGGGGTGCAAGAAGGAATAAATACGTCTCACTTGCTGGCTCTGGCCCAGATGAAATGGATGGGCACACACAGGCACCAAAAGAAAAAATGACTTTCCCAGAAACCCCAATTCAATGACCATCTCCTCAAAGGAGGCCAGTCTACAGAAGCCCAGGTGAGGGTGATGGTCACAGGAGAATGACAAATGAGTGGGTTCAGCCAGCTCAAGGTTAGGTTCTGGGTCCCAGGCTGTAAGCAACCTCCTAGTCCCCAGATTAGGTCTCCAGCTCAGCAGCAGTGCACCTGGGCTGCCTGGTCATGGTGGGGAATCCTATGGCCTATGAAGACAACACTGATTAGAGGTTCTAGACTGCAGCTGGGGCTGGAGGCCGGGTCAGTATGCTTCCTCCACCAGGACGTATCCTGAGCTGAGCCTCCTGTGGCCTCATGTGTAACCACGGAAAGCACAGGAGCAAAGCTGGGCTCTCATTGCTTTGGGAAGGTAGTGGCATCCCAGCATACTGCTCTCAGAGGACCCTCTGACAGAGTGTAACCAAGACCAGAAAGCCCTGCATCCTCACTGGGAAGCAGAGGGTGACCAGAAGAGCAGCAGAGGCAAGAGACTGCAGACCCTGCATGGGAACCCCAGAGCATCCCCTGGGGCTCCCAGAAATCCTGGGGGCACCACCCAGGGAGTGGCATAGGCCCTGCTTGAGCGGTGGCAGTTAGAGTCGGGGATACGTAGGCTGGAACCATCCCCGAGTCCCCTTGTTCTCACCAGCTGGGGAAGCAGTGTGTGGGGGTGCCTGCATCTTCCCCCTACTTGCAAGCTGCTCCCATAAACTGTAAGATAGCTGTGGTGATGACATCTTGTATGCAGAGTGGGAGCAGGCTGAGAAGGGAGAGGTTATTGGGAGCTGGCACCTCCAGGGAAGGGCTCCAGAATGAGGCAGAGTGTGGCAAGCCTTTCCAGGTGGCTAGATTTTAGTGGTACAGAGAAGAGAGGACTGGCCTGGCCAGTCTGGCCAGCATCAGGAGAGAAGGCTAGAGAGGCCCGGAGAGTCAGCCTCACTAGCTTCTTTGAGGAGCTGAGTCTCAGGCTGAGGAACAGAATGTGTCTTATAGGAGCCTGCAGAATACACACCGCCAGGCCTCCCTTCCACCAGGCCTCACTCCTGCCTTCATGGCCAGATGGGCCTCCCACCTCCCTCCCTCCCTCCCTCCCTCCCTCCCGTCCTTCCTTCCTAGCTATACTGCCCAGGACGCAATTTTGCAACACCCCACCATGGCACTGAAATGGTTTTGGCTGGGGGTCACCCAGAGTCCTCTTGACTGTCAGATCCATTGAATTTTCTTGAAATAAACAGCTTGCTTGAGACGTAATTCTGTTATTCACCTACTTAAAGCATACAATTCAATGGCCTTTGGTATGTTCACAGAGTCATGCAATGGTCACCACCATCAATTTTAGAATATTTCGCCACCCTTCTCTTCAATAAACCATGCCCATTAAGGGTCATTACCTGTTCCCACCAGGCCCCACCTGCAGTCCTAGAAACCACTAATCTACTTTCTGTCTTTCTGTATTTGCCTATTCTGGATAGTTAATTTATTTTTTTAAAGGATTTTATTTATTTTTAGAGAGAGGGGAAGGAAGGGAGAAAGAGAGGGAGAGAAACATCAATGTGTGGTTGCCTCTCACATGGCCCCCACTGGGGACCTGACCTGGCCTGCAACCCGACATGTGCCCTGACTGGGAATCGAACTAGCGACCCTTTGGTTCACAGCCCATGCTCAATCCTCTGAGCTACACCAGGCAGGGCCTGGATATTTAATTTAAATATAATAACCCAATATGTGGCCTTTGGTCACCAGCTTCTTTTATTTACTTATCTAATGCTTTCATGGTATTTCCATCTTGTAGCATGCATTAGAACTTCATTCCTTTTCACAGCTGGGTAATATTCCACTATGTGGATATACTTCCTCTGGTTTCTCCAGTCACCAGTTCATTTGAGCCATTTCTACTTTTTGGGTATTATGAATACTGCTATTGTGGACACTCATGTACATTTTTTGTGTGGACATGTGTTTTTATTTCCCTTGAATCTATGCTAAGGAGTAGAACCATAGATCATATGATAACTCTGTGTTTAACATTTTGGGGAACTGTCAGATTGTTTTCCAAAACAGCTGCACAGCTTTACATTCTTGCCAGCGATGTAGGAGGGTTCCTGATGCAGACACCGGCCCGCAGTGTCCGCATCATTACGGATGAAATGAGACATTCACACGGACTACCGAGTCTGGTGGAGGAAAAAGGACAGCATGGCTTTTCTCTCAAGGGAAACAAAAGCCCACGGCCTCTGCCATAAGAGCCTTTATTTGGGTTTCCTCACACATTACATCATGGTCCTCATTTACTATGCACAGGTTCACTTTAGGGGGTTACCTTTTACAGACAACAAAGGAGCCAATGCCACTAATCACATCACAGAAGGATATTTGCAAATGAAAAAGGAAAAAGTGGTCGAACTGGTTACACTCATCCTAGGAAGGTTTAGCATGGATTTTAGGAAGTTACAATAAGCACTTGCTGTCTCAATTCAGGGTGAGGGAGTTTTAGCAAAAGCAAGACTCAAAACAGCTTAGGTACAAACGCAGGCCTGATTCCCCATGGGAGAACCCATCCGTGGGCGTGGGTCCTGTGCATCTCCGAGTGGGAGCTAGGCCCACGCCATGCAGAACAGTCTCCTACAGGTTCCATTTTCTCCACATCCTTGCCAACATTTGTTATAATCCTTTTGGATTTGTTATAGTCCTTTGGATCATAGCTATTCTAGTGGTATGTAGTATTTCATTATGGTTTGATTTGCTTTTTCCTAATAGCTAATGATGCTGAGTATTTTTTCACGTGCTTATTGGTTATTTGCATATGATTTTAGAGAAATGTATAGTCAGATCCTTTGCCTATTTAAAAAAACTGGGTATTTATCTTTCTATTATTGAGTTGTAAAACCCCTTTATATATTCTAGATACAAGTTCCTTGGATCTAGATATATAATTTGTAAAACTTTTCTATCATCCTCTGGGTTATCTTTACACTTTATCTTTTTTAAAAAAATAAAGATTTTATTTATTTATTTTTAGAGAGAGGAGAAGGGAGGGAGAAAGAGAGGGAGAGAAACATCAATGTGTGAGAGAAACATCAATCAGTCACCTCTAGGACCAGGAACTGAACAACACCCGCCCAACTGAGCCACACGGGTCATGGCTGTACTTTCTTGATGACGTTCTCTGCAGCACACAGGTTTTAATTTTGAAGTTTAATTAATCTATTTCTTCCTAGGCTGCTTGTGCTTTTGATTTTATGGCTAAAAAGTCATTGCCCAATCCATGTAACAAATATTTACGCCTATGTTTCCTTTTAAGAGTTTTAGTTTTGCCTCTCATATTTAGGTCTTTGATCTGTTCAGAGTTGATTTTTGCATATAGTGTTAGGTAGGGGGTCCAACTTCATTCTTCTGCACATGAATATTCACTGGTATTAGTGCTCTTTGCTGAAGACTACTCTTTCCCCCATTGAATTGTCTTGATACCCTGGTCAAAAATCAGTTAACCTTAAATGTAAGGGTATATTTCAGAATTTTCACTTCTAGTATATTGACCTACATGTCTAATCCTGATGTCAGTATCCTGTAATCTTTTTTAAAGATTTTATTTATTTACTTTATTTGTTTATTTTTTTAGAGAGAGGGGAAGGGAGAAAGAAAAAGAGGAAAACATCAATGTGTGAGAAACACGCCGATCGGTTGCTTCTCACACTCCCCCATCTGGGGACCTGGCCCACAACCCAGGCATATGCCCTGACCAGGAACCAAACCTGTGACCCTTTGGTTCCCAGGCCACAGCTCAATCCACTGAGCCACACCAGCTAGGGCAGTATCACATAATCTTGATAACTGTAGCTTTGTAGTAAGTTATGAAAGTGGGACATGTGAATTTTTCAACTTTTTTCCCCAGATTATTTTGGTTGTTTTGGTTCCTTGTACTTCCACATGGATTTTAGAATCAGTTTGTCAGTTTCTGCAGAGAAGCCTATTGGAACCTGATGGAGATGGCTTTGAATCTGTAGATCTTCTGATCCATGAACATGGGATGTCTTTCCATTTTTTAGGTCTTCATTTCTTTCAAAAATATTTTGCAGTTTTCACCATGTAAGTCTTATACTGCCTTGGTTAAATTATTTCTAAGTATTTTATATTTTGCAAATTGTTTTTTAAATTTATTTTTGGATTATATTGCTAGTATATAGAAATGTGATTGACTTTTATATATTGATCTTATATCCAGCAAACTTGCTGAACTTATTAGTTCTAATCATTGTTTAGTGGATTCCTTAGGATTTTCTGTATACAAAATCATGTAATGTGTGAATAAACAATAGCTTTACTTCTTTCTTTCTGGTCTGCCTTTATTTTTCTTTCTTGCCTAATTGCCATAACTAGAATTTCATTACAGTGTTCAATACAAGTAATGAGAGTAGATATTTTTGTCTTGTTCCTGTTATTAGGAGGAATTTAGTCACTCATCATTTAATAGGATGTGGAGGGTTTTTGTAGATGTCCTTTATATCATGCTGAGGAAGTTCCTTTCTATTCCTAGTTTGTTGATTGTTTTTATCATAAAGAGCTGTTAAAGTTTATCAAAGGCTATTCAGATGATCATGTGGTTTTCATCCTTTATTCTACTGATATGATTGATATATTACACAAATTGGGTTTTGGATGTTAAACCAACCTGTGTTCCTGGAATGTCTAAGCCTTGTTATATGTTCTTGGATTTGGTTTTCTAGTATTCTGTTGAGGATTTTTATATCTATATTCATAAGATATATTGGTCTGTAGTTTTCTTTTGTTATGATATCTTTATCTGTTTTTTAATCTTTATAGTATTTTTTTCCATTACCATTCAGGCCTCTTATACCACCCTCCACCCAGCAACGACCAGACTGTTTCTGTGTCTGTGAGTCCTTTTTTCCTTTTTGCTCAATCCCTCCACCTCCTAACCCCACCCCACTAGCTGTCATCTGCTCTCCATCTATGAGTCTGTCTCTGTTTTGCTTGTTAGTTTAGTTCATTCATTAGATTCCACTTATGGGTGAAATCATATGGTATTTGTCTTTCTCTGATTGGCTTATTTCATTTAGCATAATGTTTTCCAGGTCCATCCATACTGTCCCAAAGGGTAAAATTTTCTTCTTTTTTGTGGCCAAGTAGAATTCTGTTGTGTGAATGTCCCATAGTTGTTTTATCCACTCATCTACTTATGGACACTTGGGCTGCTTCCATATCTTGGTGACTGTAAATAACACTGCAATGAACATAGGGGTGCTTATGTTCTTTTAAATTAGTGTTTTGGGTTCCTTCAGATATATTCCCAGAAGTGGGATCTCTGGATGAAAAGGCAGGTCCATTTTTAATGTTCTGAGGTGTCTCCATACTGCTCTCCACTGTGGCTGCTCCAGTCTGCATTCCCACCAACAGTGCAAAAGGGTTCCCCTTGCTCCACATCCTTGCTAGCACTTGTTGCTTGTTGATTTATTGATGCTAGCCATTATGACAGGTGTAAGATAGTATCTTACTGTGGTTTTAATTTGTATTTCTCTGATGATTAGTGACATTGAATATCTTTTCATATCTATGTTGGCCATCTGTATGTCCTCTTTGGAGAAATGTCTATTCAGGTACTTTGCCCACTTTTGTTTGTAAGTACTTTATACATTTTGGATAGTAACCTCTTATCAGATGTATTGGCAAATATGTTCTCCCATTCTGTGGGTGGTCTTTTTATTTTATTGATGATTTCCTCTGCTGTGCAAAAATGTTTTAGTTTGATGTAGTCCCATTTGTTTACATTTTTTCTTTTGTTTCCCTTGTCTGGAGAGATGTATTTGATAAAAATTTGCTACAAGCAATGTGCAAGATTTTGCTGCCTATGTTTTCTTATAGGATTTTTATGGATTTGAGCCTAACACTGAAATCTTTGATCCCTTGTGAATTTATTCTTGTGTGTGGTGTAAGGTGGTGGTCTAGTCTTCATTTTTATGCATGTATCTGTCCAATTTTCCCACCACCATTTATTTAATAAACTATCTTTAGCCCATTGTATGTGCTTGCTTCCTCTGTCAAATATTAGTTGTAAAGGTGTTGGTTTATTTCTGGGCTCTCTATTCTATTCCATTGACCTATGTATCTATTTTTATGCCAGGCTGTTTTGATTACTATGGCTTTGTAGTATAGTTTGATATTAGATAGTATAATTCCTCCAACTTTGTTCTTCTTTCTCAGGATCACTGTTGCTATGTGGGGCTTTCTGTGGTTCCATATAAATTTTTGAAATATTTGTTCTAGTTCTGTGAAATATTTCATTAGAATCTTGATAGGAATTACATTATCTATAGATTGCTTTGGGTTGTATTTTAATAATGTTAATTCTTATCTATGAACACAGTATGTGCTTCCATTTATATGCCTCTTCTTCAATTTCTTTCTTCAGTGTCTTATAATGTTCCATGCACAGGTCTTTTACATCCTTGGTTAGGTTTATTACTAGGTATTTTATTTTTTTGAAGCAATTGTGAATGGGATTGTTTTCTTAATTTCTCTTTCTGTTAGTTTGTTATTGGCATATAAAAATGCAACTGATTTCTGGATATTAATTTTGTATCCTGCTACTTTGCTGAATTCATTTACAAGTTCTTATAGTTTCTTGGTGGAATCTTTGGGGTTACTTATGTAGAGTATCATGTCATCTGCAAATAAAGACAGTTTTACTTCTTCTTTTCCAATTTGAATGCCTTTTATATCTTCTTCTTGTCTGATTGGTGTGGCTAGAACTTCCAGTACTATGTTGAATAAAAGTGGTGAAATTGGACTTCTATGTCTTATTCCTGATGTTAAGGGGAATGCTTGTAGTTTTTACCCACTGAGTATGATGCTGGCAGTGGTTTTGTTGTACATGATCTTTATTATGTTTAGGTACATTCTTTCTATTCCCACTTTGCTGAGAGTTTTTAACATAAATGGGTGCTCGATTTCATCAAAAGCTTTTTCTGCTTCTATTGATATGATCATGTGGTTTTTAGTTTTCATTTTGTTTATGTGGTAAATCACATTTATTGATTTGTGAATGTTTACCAACCTTGCATTCATGGAATAAATCCCACTTGTTCATGGTGTATGATCTTTTTGATGCATTGCTGTATTCAGTTTGCTAATATTTTGTTGAGGATGTTAGCATTTATGTTCATCAGGGATGCTGGCCTGTAATTTTCTTTCTTTGTAGTGTCTTTATCTAGTTTTGGAATTAGGATAATGCTGGCCTCATAAAATGAGTTTGGGAGCTTTTGTTCCTCTTGAATTTTATGAAATAGTTTGAGGAGAAGTCTTAGTTTTTCTTGGAATGTTTGGTAAAATTTACCTGTGAAGCCATCTGGTTCAGGGCATTTGTTTGTTGGGAGTTTTTTGATGACTTCTTCAGTTTCATTAGGTGTAATCTGTCTATTCAGATTCTCCAATTCTTCCTTATTTATTTTTGGAAGATTGTATGTTTCTAGGAATTTATCCATTTCATCCAGGTTGTCCAGTTTGTTGGCATATAATTGTTCTTGATATTTTCTTATATTATTTTGTATTTATTTGGTGTCAGTTGTTATTTCTCCTCTTTCATTTCTGATTTTGTTTATTTGGGTCCTCTCTCTTTTTTTCTTGATGAGTCTGGTTAGAGGTTTGTCAATCTTGTTTACCTTTTCAAAGAACCAGTCTTGGATTCATTGATCTTTTGTATCTTTTTTTAGACTCTCTTTCATTAATTTCTACTCTGATCTTTATTATTTCCTTCCTTTTACTCACTTTGGGCTTTGTTTGTTGCTCTTTTTCAAATTCCTTTATGTGTGAAGTTAGATTGTTTATTTAAGTTTTTTCTTATTTTTTGAGATAGGCCTGTAATGCTATGAATTTCCCCTCTTATATTGCTTTCCTGATGTCCCACTGATTTTGGATTGCTGTGTCCTCATTTTCATTTCTTTCAATGTATCTTTTGATTTATTCCTTGATCTCATTGACCTATTCATTGCTTAATAACATGTTATTTAGCTTCTATGTCTTTGCATGTTTTTCAGTGTTCTTCTTGTGATTGATTTCTAGTTTCATAGCATTGTGGTCACAGAAGATGCTTGTTGTGATTTCAGTCTTCTTAGATTTATTGAGATTTGTTTTGTGTCCTAACATGTGATCTATCCTAGAAAACGATCCAGGTGCACTTGAAAAATATGTATCTTCTGCTGCTTTGGGGTGAAATACTCTGAAGATATCAATTAAATTCATTTGATCTAGTATGCCATTTAAGGCTGCTATATCCTTGTTAATTTTCTGTCTGGAAGATCTATCCATTGAAGTGAACGCGGTGGTAAAATCCCCATTTTGTGACTGTATTTCTGTCGATCTCTCCTTTTATGCCCATCAAGATTCACTTGACGTATTTAGGTGCTCCTATTATGGGTGTGTGTTTTCTAGGGCTATGTCCTCTTGTTGGTTTGCTCCCTTTATCATCATGCGGTGTCCTTCATTGTCTCTTACTACAGCCTTGGTTTTAAAGTCCATTTTGTTGGATATAAGTACTGCAACCCCAGCTTTTTTTTTCTTTTCCATTTGCATAAAATATCTTTTTCCAACTCTTTTAGTCTGTGTGTGTCTTTGGCTTTGAGGTGGGTCTCCTAGAGGCAGCATATATATATGGGTCTTGTTTTCTTATCCATTCAGCTACCCTATGTCTTTTGGTCCAAGCAATAAGCCATTTACATTTAAGGTGATTATTGATAGATATGTATTTAGTGCCGTTTTATTGTTAAACTGTTTCCCTATGGTTTTTTTTTTCTTTCTCTTTTTCTTCTTTTTATTAAAGCAAGTCCTTAAACATTTGTTGCAGTACTGGTTTGGTGTTAACAAACTCTAGCTTTTTCTTGTCTGGGAAGCTCCGAATTTATCCTTTGATTTTAAATGACAGCCTTGCTCGGTAAAGCAGCCTTGGTTGCAGGTCTTTGCTTTTCATCACCTTGAATATTTCACACCACTCCCTTCTGGCCTGAAAGATTTCTGTTGAGTAACCAGATGCCAATCTAATTGGTGCTCCCTTGTAGGTAATTACCTGCTTTTCTCTTAAGGCTTTAGGATTCTCTCCTTGTCTTTAAGCCTTGTCATTTTAATTATGATGTGTCTCAGTGTAGGTCTCTCTGGATCCAACTGTTTGGGACTATCTGAGCTTCCTGGACTTGTGCGTCTTTTTCCTTCACCAGATTAGGGAAGTTTCTGGTCATTATTTCTTCAAATGGGTTCTTGATCCTTTGCTCACTCTCTTCTTCTTCTGGTAATCCCATGATGTGGATGTTATGTTTCCTGTCATCCAAAATGTTTCTTAAGCTCTCCTCATTTTTTTTTACTTCTTTTTCTTTTTGCTCCCCTGCCTGAGTGTTTTTTCTACATTGTCTTTCAAAACACTGATTCTGTCCTCTGCTTCATCTTACTTATTGTTTATTCCTTCCAGTGTATTATTTATCTCAGATATTGCATTCTTCATTTCTGATTTGTCTTTTTTATGGTTTCTATATCTCTTTTCATGCTGTTGAATATCCTAATAATCATTACTCTAAATTCTCTATCTGATACATTGCTTCTCCCCATTTCATCTAGTTTTTCTGGAGAATTCTCTTGTTCTTTCATTTGGGGCCTCTTTCTTTGTCTTCCCATTTTGGTAGCTTCTTTTTATTTTCTGCCTTAGATGTTAAACTAATCAGCTGTCAAACTGATCAGTTTTTGATCTAATCAAGCTGTAATCAGCAGTCCTGCTTAAGCACCACAGGGTTGGGCAGAGTAACTCCTGTGGGTGGGGCTATTGCTTCCCTCAGGCTGATGCCACTTGGGGAAATTGCTCTACCTGAGAAAGATGGCTTCTGCAGTGTGGGGCATGACTCATAGGGGTCCTGATAGCTGTTCCTTCAGTTCTCTCCCCACAGCCACCAGCCCCACACTCTCCTCCAGTGTCTCTAGTCCACTCTGCCCTCTCTCTGCTGGAGCCCAGGGTAAGTGGTTGCAAATGAAATTTTCTGTGTTGGCCCTTTAAGGAGCTGTCTGTGTCTCCAGCCATCTCTCCCTGGAAGACAGAAACCCTGCTGCCTTTTCATAGCTGGATGTTATCTGGGTTGCTTTCTGGCTCTGGTGCTATAGGCTGGGGAGCCCAGCTTGGGGTGTAGTCCCCACACTTCTTAGGCAGAAACCCTCGGCCACTGAAATATGCCCCCAAACTTCAGCTGCTTCATCGGAGCCCAGCTAGCTCTCTCATGTCTCATCTGCACTCCCTACCCGTCACATTGTGGTGAAGTGGTTTCTTCTGTCTGCCTGTGGTTATAAGGCTTCTCTCCAGCTAGTGTTTAGTTGGTTGCTCTGGATAATTTCTCTACAATTTAGTTGTAATTCCAGATTGGTCCTGGGAGGAGGTTAGTATAGCTTCTACTTACTCCTCTGCCATCTTGGATCTCATTTATCTGTTTTTGATACTGGGTTAATACTGATCTCATAGAATGATCTGGGAAGTGTTTCCTATTGTTTCTTTTTAAATGACTTATTTTTCATGTTGTAAAAATAGGAAAATATAGAAAAGTATAACTAAAATTAAATTTAGTCATAATCCCACTAAGTAAAGGTAAGCACTATCAATATTTGGGTGAATTTCCTTCCCTTTTTTTTGTATGCTTATACATGTTAAAATACAAAATTGGCATCATTCTCTTTATAGAGTTTAGTGTGCTGTTTTGCTTTTTTATGTTACAATTACATTTGTGAGCTACAATGGAATATTATTCAGCTATAAAGAGGAATGAGATACTAATACATTCTACAAAATAGATGAATCTCAAAAACATAATGCTGAGTGAAAAAGCCAAATACAAAAGTTCATATATTGTACGATTTCACTTATATGAAATATCCATAGTAGGTAAATCCATAGAGGCAGAATGAAGATTACTGGTTGCCAGGGGCTGGAGCCTATGTGTGCAGAGGGGTGCGGGGGATGGGGGAGACTGTGAAATGCTTAATGGGTACAGAATTTCTTTTTAGGGTGATGATAATGTTTAGAACTAAAGAGAGGAGGTGGTTGCACAACATGGTGAATATACTAAATGCCACTTAAATATTCATTTTAAAATGGCTATCTTTATGTTGTGCAAATTTCAACTCAATGGAAAATTATATTTGTAAGCATTACTAGGTGTGATTAAAGCTCTTTAAAAGTGTAATGTTAAAATGTTTTATTAGATTAAAAAATTAAAATACATATTAAATACATATGTGTAAAAAATTAAAACACATATTTGCTTGTAATGAAGTATAGTGATAGTTAAGGTTTATGTGTAAATCTCAGAATAACACAATGACTTCACCATAGCTACAAGATATTTCATTAGAGAGACTGCCGGCCAAGATGGAGGCGTAGGTGGACACTTTGTGCCTCCTCTCACAACCAAAATTAAGGACAACAAAGATTTAGAAACAAGAAAAGAATCAGAACTCATAGAAAATTGAACTGTTTGGAAGTCCAACAACCATTCATCCAGACCAGTAAGAGGGGCAGAGTCGCGGCAGGAAAAAGTGGAGGTGCAGACCGGGCTCACAGGCAGCAGCGGCTGGCAGATCCCAGGTGCACAGGCAGCGGCTAGCAGACCCCGGGTGCACAGGCAGCGGTTAGCAGACCCTGGGCATGGGGTAGCAACTGTGCAGACCCAGTGAGGCCGAGCAAGGTGGTTGGCTTACCAAGTGGTCCCACATTGGCGCGCAGATAATCCAGGCAAAGGGGAAGCAGCAGAAGGGACTGGAATCCTCCAGTGAGCAGAGCAAGCACCATTGTTTCCTCTCAGACCCCGCCCCCACATACAGCATCACTACCCAGCAACTGGGCTGCCCCACCCTGGGCAACACCTAAGGCTGCACCCCTCACTACGTAACAGCCGCGACTAGGCCAAAAAAAAAGAACAAAAATGGCTCAAACCGGAGAACAAATCAAAGCCCCAGAGCCAATTTATCTAAGTGACAAAGAGATAGCCAACCTATCAGATGCACAATTCAAAGCCCTGGTGATCAGGATGCTCACAGAATTGGTTGATTTTGCTCACAAATTAGATAAAAAAATGAAGGCTACAATAAGTGAAATGAAGAAAAACGCACAGGGAACCAATAGAGATGGGAAGAAAACTGGGACTCAAATCAATGGAGTGGACCAGAAGGAAGAAAGTAAAAACCAAACAGAAAAGAATGAAGAAACAAGAATTTTAAAAAATGAGGAGAGGCTTAGGAACCTCCAGGACATCTTTAAATGTCCCAGCATCCGAATTATAGGGTTACTGGAAGGGGAAGAAGAAGAGCAACAAGTGGAAAACTTATCTGAACAAATAATAAAGGCGAACTTCCCCAATCTGGCAAAGGAAATAGTCTTCCAGGAAGTTCAGGAAGCTCAGAGAGTCCCAAAGAAGGGGGACCCAAGGAGGAACACATCCAGGCACATCATAATTCCATTAGCCAAGATTAAAATGAAGGAGAGAATTCTAGAAGCAGCAAGGGATAAAGGCAGACAACCTCCTACAAAGGAGTTCCCATCAGACTGTCAGCTGATTTCTCAAAAGAAACCTTCCAGGCAAGAAGGGGCTGGAAAGAGGTATTCCAAGACATGAAAGTCAAAGACCTACATCCAAGATTGCTCTATCCAGCAAAGCTGTCATTTAGAATGGAAGGAAAGATAAAGTGCTTCTCAGATAAGGTCAAGTTAAAGGAGTTCATCATCACCAAGCCCTTATTATATGAAATGTTAAAGGGACTTATCTAAGAAAAAGAAGATAAAAAAATGACAGTAAAAAGACAGCAAACTCACAGATACTAACAACCACACTTCAAACAAAAGCCAACTAAGCAAACTACTACAACAGGAGCAGAAACACAGAAATGGAGATCACATGGAGGGTTAGCAATAGGGGAGTAGGAGGAGGAGAGAGGGGGACAAGGTACAGAGAATAAGTAGCATAGACAGTTGGTAGAAAATAGACAGGGGGAGGGCAAGAATAGTGTGGGAAATATAGACACTAAAGAACTTATGACACATAGACATGAACTAAAGTGGGGAATGTGGGTGGGAGGGGGTGTGCAGGGGTGGAGGGGAATGAAGGGGGGAAAATGGGACAACTGTAATAGCATAATCAATAAAATATTTTTAGAAAGATATTTCATTAGAGATATGCCTTATTTTATTGCATATCTAACTATTCTAAAATTTTTATTATTATAGATTATGTTACAATGAATATTCTTAGGATTGTTTCTTATTTATTTACTTTTTTTTTAGAGAGGAGGAAGGGAGGGAGAAAGAGAGGAAGAGAAATATCAATGTATGAGAGATACATTGATAAGTTGCCTCTTACATTCCCCCAACTGGGGACCTGGCCTGCTACCCAGGCATGTGCCCTTACTGGGAATTGAACTGGCAACCCTTCAGTTCACAGGTTGGTGCTCAATCCACTGAGGCACACCAGCCAGGGCTGGATTATTTCATAGAAGTGAGTTATTATTTCCTGAGTTTTATAAGATACTATAGGAGAATATGTTCATGTTTTGGGGGTAGAGAAAAATTTATTAAGCTAAACTTTAAAAAAACATGAAATTAATGCATAAATTGAACTGTATTGAAATTGAAATGTTCTGTTCATCAAAGTATCATTAAAAGAGTGAAATAACAAGACACATAGTAAGAGAAAATATTCACAAAACACATACAGTGATCCTTGAACAACATGTATTTGAAAGGCATAGTTCCACTTACATGCAAATATTTCTCAAAACACACAGTACTGAAAGTGTATTTCCTCTTCCTTATGATTTTCTTTTTACTTGAAATAATTTTTATTTTTCAACTACAGTTGACATACAATATTATATTAGTTTCAAGTGTACAACCCAGTGATGACATATTATATAACTTACTAAGTGATTACCCCAAAAATCTAGTACCTATTTGATACCATACATAGTAATTACAATATTATTGACTATATCCCCTATGCCATACTTTACATCCCCATGACTACTCTGTAACTTGCAGTTTGTACTTCTTTTTTTTTATAATATATTTTATTGATTATGCTATTATAGGTGTCCTATTTCTCCCCCATCAATCCCCTCCACCCTGCACACCCCCTCCCACCCACATTCCCCGCTTTAGTTCATGTCTATGTGTCATAAGTTCTTTAGCTTCTACATTTCCCACACTATTCTTGCCCTCCCCCTGTCTATTTTCTACCCACTGTCTATGTACCTTATTCTCTGTACCTTTCCCCACCTTTCCTCTTCCCGCTCCCCTGTTGCTAACCCTCCATGTGATCTCCATTTCTGTGTTTCTGCTCCTGTTGTAGTGGTTTGCTTAGTTTGCTTTTTTTTAGGTGTGGCTGTTAATATCTGAGTTTGCTGTCTTTTTACTGTCATATTTTTTATCTTCTTTTTCTTAGGTAAGTCCCTTTAACATTTCATATAATAAGGGCTTGGTGATGATGAACTCCTTTAACTTGACCTTATCTGAGAAGCACTTTATCTTTCCTTCCATTCTAAATGAC
>PVKU01003606.1:44989-173146 GCA_004027475.1 Anoura caudifer
AATTCTCTCCTTCATTTTAATCTTGGCTAATGTAATGATGATGTGCCTTGGTGTGTTCCTCCTTGGGTCCAACTTCTTTGGGACTCTCTGAGCTTCCTGGACTTCCTGGAAGTCTATTTCCTTTGCCAGATTGGGGAAGTTCTCCTTTATTATTTGTTCAAATAAGTTTTCCACTTGTTGCTCTTCCTCTTCCCCTTCTAGTACCCCTATAATTCGGATGTTGGGACATTTAAAGATGTCCTGGAGGTTCTTAAGCCTCTCCTCATTTTTTTGAATTCTTATTTCTTCATTCTTTTCTGTTTGGTAATTTCTTTCTTCCTTCTGGTCCACTCAATTGATTTGAATTCCAGTTTTCCTCCCATCATTATTGGTTCCCTGTGCATTTTCCTGCATTTCACTTAGTGTAGCCTTCATTTTTTCATCTAATTTACTACCAAAATCAACCAATTCTGTGAGCATCTTGATCACCCAGGCTTTGAACTGTGCATCTGATAGGTTGGCTATCTCTTGGTTGCTTAGATGAATTGGCTCTGGGGCTTTGATCTGTTCTCCCATTTGAGCCTTTTTTTTTTCTTTTTTAAGTCTGGTTGTGGCTGTTATGTAGTGAGGGGTGGAGCCTTTGGTGTTCACCAGGACAGGGCAGCCCAGTTGTTGGGTAGTGACACTGTATGTAGGGGCAGGGTCCGAGAGGGAACAATGGTGCTTGCTCTGCACTCTCTCAGATTCCAGTCCCTTCATCCACTTTCTCCAAGCAAATTGGCCCTTTTGGTGTTGATTTCTGTGTGGGTGGGCTTGTGTATGTTCTAGGACCCTGTGGGTCTCTCCAGCAAACTCTCCTGTGAGGCTGGGAGTCTCTCCCGGCACTTCAACCCCCACAAGTGTTTTCAATCAGTGCTTTTAGGCTTTATTTCCCAGTGCTGGGGCCCTGGGTTGTGCAGTCTGTCTCGCTGTCCATTTTCACCTGGTTTATCTGTGTGCAAATGTGTGACCGTGGTCAGCCACCTTGTGCGCCTCGATTGGTCTGCTCGTTGCCTCCCCGCGCCCGGTAACCACCACCTGTGCACCTGGGGTGTGCCAACCGCCACTTGTGCGCCTGGGACCACTAGCCACTGCTTCTTCCTGCCACGATCCCTCTCCACCAGCCACCGACTCTGCCCCTCTTACCAGTCTGGGTGAATCGTTGTCAGACTTCCGTACAATTCAATTTTCTATCTGTTCCGGTTGTTTTGCAGTTTATATTTCTTAATCCCTTCACCTTTTTCACCTGTTTCTCTAATCTCCCTCCCATCTAGCAACTGTCAAAATGTTCTCTGTATCTGTGTATCTATTTCTGTTTAGCTTGTTCATTTATTTTGTTTTTTAGATTCAGTTGTTAATAGATACATATTTATTACCGTTTTATTATTCATATTTTTTATCTTTTTTCTTCTTTTTCTTCTTAAAGAAGACCCTTGAACATTTCATGTAATACTGGTTTGGTGGTAATGGTCCTTTAACTTTTTCTTGCCTTTGAAGCTCTTTAAATGTCCTTCAGTTCTAAATGATAGTATTCTTAGTTGTAGGTTCTTGCTTTTCATCACTTTGACTATTTTTTGTCAATCCCTTCTGGCCTGCAAAGTTTCTGTTGAGAAAACAGCTGACAGTGTTATGGGAGCTCCCTTTTAGGTAAGTAACTGCTTTTCTCTTGCTGCATTTAAGATTCTCTCTGTCTTTAACTTTTGGCATTTTAATTATGATGTATCTTGGTGTAGCCCTCTTTGAGTTCATGTTGTTTGGGACTCACTGTGCTTTCTGGACATCTATGTCTGTTTCCTTCACCAGGTTAGGGAAGTTTTCCATCATTTTTCTCTTTAATATTTTTATTTATTTATTTTAGAGAGAGAGAATGAGAAAGAGAGACAAATGTTGATTTGTTGCTCCACTTATTTCTGCATTCATTTGTTGATTCTTGTATGTGCTCTGACTGGGGATTGAACCTGCAACCTTGGTGTATGGGGATGATGCTCAAACCAACTGAGCTACCTGGCCAGGGCCTATCATTATTTTTTCACATAGATTTTCAATTTCTTGCACTCTCTGTTTGCCGTATGGCAACCCCATGATGCAAATGTTGGTACGATTGAAGTTATCCCAGAGGCTTCTTATATTATTTGCACTTTTTTGGATTCTTTTTGCATTTTGCTGTTCAGATTGGGTGTTTTCTGCTTATCTTCCAAATCTCTGGTTTGAGCCTCTGCTTCATCTACCACACAGTTGATTCCCTTTAATGTATTCTTCATTTGAGTTAATGTATTCTTTATTTCTATTTTTTTAATATTTTCTAGTTTTGTTTTTATATTTCCTATCTCTTTGTTGAAGTTCTCACTAAGTTCATCTACTCCCCCCTAAGTTCATTAAGCATCCTTATAACCAGTTTTCAACTCTGCATCTAGTAGATTGCTTGTCTCCATTTTGCTTAGTTCTTTTTCTGGAGTTCTGTTCTGTTATTTCATATGGGAAATATTTCTTTGTCTCCTAATTTTAGCAGCCTCCCTGTGTTTGTTTCTATGTCTTAGGTAGAGCTGCTACATTACTCAAGCTTGGTAGAGTGTTCTTATACAGTAGGTATTCTGTAGGGTCCAGTGGCACAGCCTCACAATCACCTAACCTGGGTACTCCAGGTGCACAACTCTCCCCAGGTGGGTTGTGTACACCCCCCTGTTGTAATTGAGCCTTGATTGCTATTGGCACATCAGTGGGAGAGATTTACCCCCCGGCCAATCGGCTGCAAAGACTGGCTGGGACCACCTTGGTTGGTCCCACCTGGCTGAGGATTCGCTGTGCAGGGGCCCAAATCACAGAGCAGGACTTACTTCAGTGGGGCTGTGGTTTCTGCTGAGTCCATCCCTTGAGTGTGTTCCTTGTGGAGGTGGTTGGTTGGATGCTGCTTTGCCATGATTTGAAGCTGTTCACCAGGTGCACTGACTCTGGGAGGTGCAGGCTGAGATCAGCCACCACCTGTGTTCTGTCCAGGGCCACCGGCATGAGCTACAAAGCAATCTGCTGATGGCTGTTATTTGTGCTGGGCTGGGAGGTGCCCAGGAGAGGACAAGCTGCAAACCAAGGCTTTTATTAGTGCTGGGCTTAGGGCCACTTAGAGAGAGGTACAGGGCATGCCAAGGCCAGATGCTGCTTGAGAGATTTTAGGAAAGTCGGATGCATGAGCCAAGACAGGCCATTGGTATGGAAGAGTCCCTGGAAATAGCTTGGGTGGGGGCCCACAAGTTAAGTGGGGCAGGGTCTTGGGGAATCACCAGGGTGGGGCAAACAGTGTAAGCCAGGTTGATGGAGATTCAGACATGGTGCCTGCTTGCCAGCTCTGTGCAGGGACTGCTCAGAAGAAGAATAAGAACCTCTGCCAGCACTTCTGTCTGAGAGAAAGCTGCCCCTCCAGCTCTCACTCAGATAGGAGAGAACTCAGTCCCAACTCATATGTCCCTGGTGCCTTTTGAGCTGCTGCCCCAGTGTTGGAGCTCAGAGCAAGTGAGTCCAGTGTCCTTATGTAGGCCCTTTAGGAAGAATACCTGGGACTTAAGGAGCCCTTTGTCTCACTCAGCCACAATTCCTGCTGTTTTTTACTAGATGTTTTGGGGAACTTCTCTTCCTGGTACTAGAATGCTGGGCTTTGGGACCAGGGTGGAGCTAGGATCCCTCACTCCTGAGGGGGAACCTCTGCAACCAAGCTATCCCTCCACATTTTTATCTGCCACACGTGAGTGTGGGACTGGCCCATTCTGCACCTCTACCCCTCCTACCAGTCTCCATTGTGGCTTCATTATATCCTTAATTGTAGAATGTCTGTTCAGCTAGATTTCAGGCAGTCATGAATGTTGGTTGTTATATAGCAGGCGTGTCAAACTCATGTTCACCGGGGACCACATCAGCCTCGAGGTTGCCTTCAAAGGGCCAAATGTAATTTCAACTCCTTAACAGTTAAGGAGTAGTTACATTTATACACTCCTAAAATTATTTTGGCCCTTTGAAGGGAACCATGAGGCTGATGTGGCCCCCAGTGAAAATGAGTTTGACACCCCTGTTCTATAGTATAGTTGTAATTTTGATGTCCCTTATAATTTTCTTAATAACATTTTTTTCTCTAGCTTGCTTTATTGTAAGAATACCTTAATAATACATATAACATACAAAATATTTGTTAATGGACTGTTTATATTATCAGCAAGATTTTCTGTCAACAGTAGACTATTAGTAGTTAAATTTTGGATGACTCAAAAGTTATATGTGGGCCCTGGCTGGTGTGGCTCAGTGATTTGAGTGCCTGCCTGTGAAGTGGAAGATTACCGGTTCAATTCCCAGTCAGGGCACATGCCTGGCTTGCAGGCCAGGTCCTTGGTTAGGGATGTGTGAGAGGCAAGGCAACTAAGTGATGTATCTCTCACACATCGATGTTTCTCTCCCTCTCTTTCTCCCTCCCTTCCCCTCTCTCTAAAAATAAATAAATAAAATCTTTTTAAAAAGTTATATGTGGATTTTTGACTGTGCAGGGGGTTGGTGCCCCTAACTGCCATGTTATTCAAGGGTTGACTGTGGTTAGTTAATGGCTTGGATCCAGAATATATAAAGATCTTCTATGAATTCATAAGAAACAGAACTGAACTATAGTGAAAATATTATATATAAAAATTTGTGAATGTAACTAAGGTAGTATTTAGAGGAAAATGTATAGCATTAAATGTACATATTTAAAAAGAAAAATTGTTGAAAATATGAGCCAATGATGCATTTCAGGACATTATATTCAAATAAAGTAGAAAAAAATACATGTAAGAGAATTAATGCAAAATCAAACATATAATAGAAAGTTTTAATACTAAATTTTATTCTTCAAAAAGAATAATGAAATTGATAAAACTCTGATGAGACTAATAAAGAAAAAAGAGGATGAACAAAAATTAACAGCAAGAATGAAGAAGGGGACATTACGAGATGTCCTGCAGACATCTGAAAGACACTAAGAAGATATTATGAACAACTTAATGCCAATAAATTTGAAAAGTTTAGATGAAATGGAAATATCCCAAGAAATAAAAATTTACCAAAAGCGATTCATGAAGAAATGGAAATTTTTAATAGTTCCCTAATAATTATAGAAATTGAATCAGTAATTTTAAATCTTCCCACAAAGAAATGTTGAATTATATTGAACATTTGAGGAAAATAAGAACCCATTCATATATAAACTCTTCTAGAAGTTTAGAAGTTTTGACTCCCAAAGAACCAAAGTTATCTTCCTTAACCCATTTCATGAAATCAGTATGTCACCAACCCCCAGATCTGACAGGGTCAATATAGGAAAATTAAAGTCCAATCTTATGAACATAGATATAAAAACTTGAAATCAAGTATTTTTAAATAAAATTTAGCATTCTATAAGAAGGACAGTGTATGTAACCAAGTTATAATTAATCCTAGGAATGTAAGTTTGTTTAATATTCAAAATCCAGTTAATGTAACTTATCTTATTAGTGGATTGAAGGAGAAAATTCTTATGGTTATCTCAATGGATACAGGAAAAGCATTTGATAAAATTTAACTCCCATTGAAATAAATGGATAAATAATTTGCCAAACTGGAACTTCCTTAATTTTATAAAGACTATCTTTTAAAAAATAGCTAACAGAAGCATCAAACTTATTGGTGAAACACTGTAAGTTTTCCCTTTGAAAATTAGAATAAAACAAAGATACCCATTACTACTTTTATTCAACATTAAACTGGAGGTCCTGGCCAGCACAGTGAAGAAAGAAAAGAAATAAGGATTGGAAAAAGAAGAAAAGAAGTAAGCATTGGAAAAAGAAGAAAGAAAAGAAATAAGGATTGCCATTAGTTATAGATGATAAAGTACAGAGGAAATAAAAAATAATCTAAAGATAATTAGAATTATTCAGAGAGTTGAGCAAGTTTTCTGGACTTAAAGAAAATCAATAAAGAAAAATCAATGTATTTAACAGCAACAAAGAGAAAATTATATTTTAAAAAGGTAACATTTGTAATATCATTTAAAAATACCAAATTACTAGGAATAAATCTAATGAAAATTTAGTAAGTCTCTAATGCAAAAAAATTGGAAGCGTTATGACAGAAATTAAAGCTCTTAGTAAACAGAGATAAGGTATCCATGGATTGGTACACTCGATAGTACAAAAATTGTCAGTTCTTCCAAAGCGACCTATAGGTTCAGTTTTATTTCTAATAAAAATTCAGATTTTTTTTTTTTTTTGTGGAACTTGACAAGATGATTCTTAAATTTATACGGACAAACAAAAGGCCAAGAAGAACTAAGTCACTTCTAGAGGAAGAATGAGGCCGGAGGAATTGCTGTTCCAGAGTTCTCTAAAACTATAGTAACTGAGAGAGTGTGGCATTATTTGGGAGTAGACATTTCAATGGACTAGAGATAAGACCACAAAGGCAGACCTACACACAGCTACACACTTGATTTCAAACAGAGATGGCAACATAGAGCAGTGGCAAAAAGACTTGATAAACTTGATAAACTTGGTTGGAATAATTAGGTATCCATATGAGAGAAGAATGAAATTGGACCCTACCTCACACCATACATCAAAATGAACTCCAGGGACATATGGACCTACATCTAAAAGGCAAAACTGTAAAGTTTTGTAATAATAATATAGAAAAGTATACTCATAATCTTGGGTAAAGAAAATTTTCGTAAATCTCAAAAAGCAATACCATGAGGGAAAGGTGGATAAATAAAGAATCTCTATTTATCAAAAGATATTAAGAGAGTGAAAAAGCAAACTACACAGTAGCAGAAGATAATTGCAATAGGTAAAGCTAACAAAGGGCTTTTACCCAGAATATTCACAGAACTCACAGAATTAATAATAAAACAATCTAATAGAAAAATGGGCAATCCAAAGTCATCAAGTTGCATATATTAAATATTATAGCTTTTGGTATGTCAATCATACTTCAATAAAGTAGTTTTAAATAAACAAACAAATAACCTGGTGATAAGAAAAAGAAAAATGGACAAAGATAGTTTAAAAAAAGTAACCCAAAGGACAATAACACGAAAAGTTGTTTGACTTCTTTGGTAAACCAGGGAAATATAAATTAAAATCACAATGAGATAGTACTACACACTTACCAAATTGACTAAGATTAAAAAACCCAATACCAGCCCAATATGGATAAATGTTAGCAAAAACATTTATCCATATCAACTTACACAAACTTGTACAACTACCTTGAAAAACAGTCCAGCATTGTCCACTTAAGCTGAAAATAACATACTCTATGACCCAGCAATCCCATTCCTAGACAAATATTTTACAGAAACGAGTGCCTACAGGACAGAAAGCATGAACGAGAATTATGGTAAAAGCTTTGCTTGCAATAGCCCTTGTTACAGGTCAGGTTCCCAGGAAACAGAGGCTGAGATGGAGTTTGGGGTACAAGATATTTATCAGGGATATTAGGGATTGACATCTATGAAAGGAAGGAAGAAGTGGTGTTGGGCAGAAGTCAAACTGTGATACAGGTTCAGTGGAGTTTAGGCTAACTTGGCAGGGAACTCGGGAGCAAATATCGTGTGTCTGAATTGTCCCATTTCAGCTGAAAATGGTCTAGCCTCTAAATTCTTGCTTTGTTCCGTCACGGGGTGCAAGCTGCTCTGGGAGAGGGCGGGAAAGCTCAGGTGGACCCTGAAGAAGCTCAGCTGCAGGCTCCTTTTGACCACATTGCCTGCAACTGGACAGCAAACCCTTTCCTGAGGGAGTCTCTGGGTGGCACATCTTTGCATCTGCCCCAAGCCAAACGGGCAACAACCCAGATTTCTATCAGCTGAAGACTGGTTAAACTCTGCTGTGTTCATATGACATACCCACAATTCCCTGTTTCCTCACACACCTTTGCAATCTATCCCACCCAGGGCGACCACTGATCTTGTTAATACTTGACTTGGTCAGGCTTTAAATTCTAGTCCTTCCAGTTGGGCATGCAGTTTTAATTTGTATTTCCCTAACGACAAATGATGTCGAGCATCTTCTCATGCGTTATGAGAAGATATCTAAATATCTTCTTTCATGAAGTCTTCAAGTCTCTTGCCAATTTTCAAATTGTACATCATTTTCATATAACTTTGCATATGTAATTTTGTACGTGGCTCTATGTAATTTTGTACATATAGGCCTATAGTCCATATCAAGTTAATTTTTGTGTGCAGTACGTGGAGCAAGATTTGAAGGTCATTATCGTGTTGCACATGGCTGTTCAGTAGTTCCAGCACCATTTGTTGGAAAGATTGTTTATCCCCATTGAATTGCCTTGGTACCATTGGTTGAAAATCAACTGATCATGTACGTGTGGCTCTATTTCTATTTTTACACTAATATCACATCTTTTACACTAGCTTTTCAATTCACCTGAATTCATTTAGTGTAAGGTCTAAGGTACAGATCTGGATTTATTTTTTTCTCAAATAGTTAACCAATTGTCCCTGGGGGGGGGGGAATCATGCTTTTTATCTCTATTGTTTTGAGGACCAAGCTTATTATAGATAGATTTATTAGGCCATATACAAGAGTCTTTCTGGGCAATTCTCTTTCATCGACGTGTCTGTGCTTTCAGTACCAGTTCTATGGAGAATGTTTTGATGAATATTCCTACCTGGGACTGAAGAGAGAACCCAGAGCTTCATTTTTGGGGGGTCGGGGGAAAGACTGCCCCTCCTTCGCGCTCCAGCAGGAGTGAAGCGGGCTCCAGACACGTGCTCTCTCTTCCACCGCCCCCTCTCAACAACCCAGCCTGGCCAGCACCCTCTGCCTTGGGCCCCTCAATCCCTGTTCAAATCAGGTCCCATCGGAGGTGCACAGTACTCAGCATATCCCTCCGCCTGGGTCTCTAAGCCCCGTGTGGTTCTGTATTTCTCTTTTTTGACTTCATTTACCATGCTACCCCCATGTCCAGAAATCCTTCCACTGGACTCTCTGAAACTCATGGTGCAGCATCATTCATAAACTCCCCCATATCCCCAACCGCATTCATAGTGTCCCCTTTGCTCTCCTGCTCTAATAGAACACTGCCTCCCCCGTAAGGACTCTGCTCCCCTGCAGCCTCTCAAGTGATGGCTGTTTTCTCTCCCGTGTTCCCTTGTATTCCCAGGTTTAGGGGTGGGAGGTGCCCATTTTGCTCCCCAGTGCCCCTTCTGTTTGCTCTCCTCCTTACAAACACCCATGGTTGAATGCCACATGATCCGACATTTTTGCAGTCACTTACAGACCTCCTGTTGCTTGCCCCCATTCATTGAAATTTTAGATCCTGACCCACAGTGACGCTCTCCAAGTCCCCTCCTACCTTAGTTTTTTTTTTATTTCATCATTCATGCAGATGAACAGGCCTCTTAGCCCCTTGGCCTCTCCTTTGGGATCTTGGCTTTTGCAGTCTTTCAGCCTGTTGCTCCTATAGCTAGACTTTGAACTGTGTAGTTGTTACCAGTCAATGCAATTCCTTCTCCTCACTGTCTGGATCTCTCTCTCCAAAGAACACTGCCTCTGCCTCCAGTCCCCTCCTTTCACTCCACTCCACTCCACCCCATTCTACTCCACTCTAACAATTCTTCCTGGAACCTACTGATCTGAAGGAAAAAAAAAAAAAAAAAAAACACCATCCCCAGCTCCCTCGCACCCCACTTCCCTCTTTACTCAGCTCAGAATACAGTCACCTGGCAAAACCACAACCCAGGTTTAAGTCAACCCTCCACCCATTCTACACCTACATCCACAGGCTGCCCGGGGCAGACAAAAAACCCACCATGGGCTGACCAGCCTCGCTCCACTGAAATCTCATCCTAGTTCTCTAAAAATATAGAAGAGCAAGTTCCAGGTCCTCCACAGCTCGTCCCCCCACCCACCTGCACCTGTGCCCCCGAGCTCCGCCCTCAGTGTCCCGAGTCCAGGTGAACCACGCATGTTCCTGTTCAAGGGCAGCCCCTTTTTCACACACAGATGCCATCCCCATTAGTCTACCCAAGGACTGCCCTCCAATATTTACCCCCGTTCTCACCCACATCATCAAAATTCCTCTCTCTTCGGGAGTATTCCCATTGACACATGAAAATGCTGTAATTTTTTCACCTTAAAGAGGCACAGCTTTTGGAAGGGATGAACTCTCCTTGCCACCTTCACACCTTATCCTGTCTCCCTTCCACTCTCACCAGGCTGTAGCTCCCACAATTACAGCAAAATCACCTTTGTCACGGACTTCCAGGCTGTTACATCTCAGGCCTCACCTTCCTTGCCTCTCCATAGCCTCTAAGAGTTCATCCCTCCTTCCTGGGCACCCAGATCCCCGCCACCCTTTCCTGGTTCCCCTTCCACTTGTCTGGTTGCTCCTCCCGTCTCCTTTGCTGGAACCTCCTCTTCTCCAAGGTCTCAGCCTTGGGACCTCTTTTCACCTCTGTCTGCACTCACTCCCTTGGCCATCTCCTCCAGTGTTTAGCCTTTAAATGCCATTCAGTTGCTGATGACTTCTGAAGTCATATCCCCGCCTAAGCCTTTTCCTTAATTCCAGCGCATTGTCTCTAGACAGTCTCCTAGAGCTGAATCATGGCCATACCACTTCAATCAGGCCCACGTCGCCAGCTCTTCCCAGCCCATCCTTGGTCTGCTTCCCTGTAGAGATCTGACACTTGAACCCCAGTCGAGGGGATGAAAAGTAAGACTTTCCCTCTGCACAGGCTATGGAGCGGGGGTGGCTGGAGTGGGGGCCCGAGGCTCAGCAAACATGGCAGGCTGGTAGATCCACTCTCTGCTCTGGGCTGGTCGGGCAGCATGGTGTGAAGCTCTCCTGGCTGGGTCAAGGTGGCCACCGCAGCTGCATCTCACAGGCACAGGGGTGCCTGCCCCTGTGCCCTCTGCCTGTGCTATGTCCTCCCCTGCCTTCTTCCTCAAGTTCAGGGCACCATGCTCAGGACATCGCCCATCCAGCTTATGCCAAGCTCAGATAGTCTCTCCTCTGGGCCTCATAGCTCTCCAGGACCCCACAGGGACCAGGCCAAGTGGGGAGCTCCATAAAAGCCCTCCAAGTCTCTCTCCCACCTTCTCTGGACTCACTGTTCTGGAACCATATATAGGGAACCCGACCAGGCTTTCATGGTGGGTTACGTCACCCAGCCTGGCACACACAGATGGGAAGCCAAGATCCTGCTCGCTGCAGCAGGGGACACTGAAGCTCCTGAGGGGGCTTCTTAGCAGCAGATGTGACATTGGGCAGTCTTATCCCCACACCACTCAAGGCTGCAATTTTGCAAACCAAGAATTAAAGGATGGAATACTCAACGCCCTGCGGTCTCACAAAGTGGGAGGATCCTAGAGGAGGATCAGCTTCCCTTAGAAGCCAGGCACATTGGCAGGAGGTACCCAGGTAAACAAGCAATCTCCAGGCAATGCTAATCTGCTTCTTTCCTCTTCTTCAGAGCTTCTGGCCATGTCTGAATGGAGTTATTAATCCTGTCCTGTGCGCCCGTGTCACTTTTCCAGACAACCAGTTTATTCATGACTCACCCACTATCAATTTCAACATGCAATTTGCAATGAAATTTGACTGATCAGCAATACCATAATTAGTTGCACATGTCTGTGCT
This sequence comes from Anoura caudifer, assembly GCA_004027475.1. NCBI lineage: Eukaryota > Metazoa > Chordata > Mammalia > Chiroptera > Phyllostomidae > Anoura > Anoura caudifer. The sequence goes on from PVKU01003606.1 coordinate 56,658, forward strand.
AGTATTTGTTTGGTGTAGGGTCTTTTTCATTAAAGTGATGGAGGCCAGTAAACACCATGACCTTGCTCTGGGTCATTGACTAGCAGCAGTTGTATCGTGGGGCAGGGGCAGGCAGGCTGATGAAGAGATTGCGGGGGACTTGAAGCTGAGGCACGGGGTGCTCTTCTTCACCTTAACACTTTTGTGTTCACAAAGAGTAATCTGAGTTGGGCAGGTGATAACACTTGTCCATGAGGAAGAAGCCAGCTGGTGTTCCCTTCCCTGCTCTCACCCTCAAGTCTCCCCAGATCTGCTTGCATACCCCCAGTAACAGGGGGCTTCTTCCCCCTGATGAATCAGCTCTACTTGTGAGAAAGTTCTTTGCCTAGGCTCTCACCTGCCGGTTGTAGGTCTGTCCTACCTAATCCAGGGTCCTGGTCTTAACTCAGAAGTTGTCACATTGCATGAGCTTGGGCCAGTTGCTAAGCCCCAGTTTATCCACCTGCAGAAAGAGAGCCCAGTTGTCCTGTCTCAAGGAGTATAACAGAGTTTCCAGCTGTAAGCAATAGAAATTGACTCCTAGTTTAAGTAGATTGACTTAATCGATTTGGCAAGAAAATAATGATACTGAGCAGCTCAGAGATTCTCTGGGCAGAGCAGAGAAGCAGCTCCAGAGCCCACACAGCAAACAATGCCCCAGGCCCTGCTGCAGAGCTGGCTCTGGCAGGACTTGGTTGCCATCACTGTCACTGCCACCACCCTGCACTGGGCGCTTCTCGCCAGGCTGCAGCATTTTGTCCATGCCCTTGAATGCCACCAGTTCCCTGAGCCCTGACCAGGCCACTAGCTCCCAGGTCACACTGTGGAGCCATATGTCTGACTGTCAGAGCCTAGGTCATGGGCCCCTCCCTGCCCAGCCACAGGGAGGCTGGGAAAAGCATGCACGTGGTACTTTCAGCCTCTATAGTGGAAATGGCTATGCCTCAGAATGTGGGGAATTCCCCACCACAGGAAGAGGGCTCAGATCCTGGGTAGCCAAAAAGAAGAACAGAGAATCAAATAAGGTAATAGATGTCAAAGAGGTTTGAAAGCCTATCAAGTTCTACCCACCTGCCAAAGATTATTCATTCTGTAACTATTTCTGCAGATGTAGAGCAGAGAATGTTGTGGTCCCTGAACTCAAAGACAGCATAGCACTGCCAGGGAGTACAGAGGCTGGGCTGATGACCCTGTTTCCCAGCAGGGGCTGGTGGCCTTGGTGGATTTCAGGGTGCCCAGGTTATTTGCTGATTCACTATGAAGCACCAAGTCCCAGAGGGACGGGCAATATCTGGGACTTCTCAGGCAACCTTCTCAGGCAACCCAGTACTTGCTTGGAGATGGGTGGTGTCTCATATTCTCACTGTATCTGGGGCTGTGTATCAGGCCACTGATGTCTTATATAGACGCAGGGCTAAGGAGTCCTGTCTGTACACGCCTCTCCCCTGTTGAGAACTTTTGTGGTTTCCCTGCTCAGTATCCATCCCCATCCCCCTTCAGGTAATAGTACCACAATTTTTACCCGAGGAGCTACTCCTTTTCTCATTTTCAGCTCAGGTACTTCAGGTGGAGGTAATCTCTGGCTGGAGAGTCCCATGTGGAGCAGAGCTGTACAGCACAAGTGCATTAAGCACTATGCAGAGTTGCATAGTGGTTGGTTTGGGGACAGGCATGTGACCCAGGCCAAGCCATCAGATCCGGTCAGAGCCAATACCGGCTATTTGAATGGCTCAGAAAAAGATGTCCTTTCCCCTGGACTCGGAGATGTGAGAGTGTCAGCCTGGAGCTGCTGGGTTCTCAGAAGACCTAAAACCTGAGGTCAGCAAGCAGATCTGTGGGGACAGGGGCAGAGAGGGAGGTGGCCTAACAGGAGACTGTACCCAGGAGGCCTCTGAGGGCTTGCCCTGGCCTCGTGCGAGCAAACCAAGCAGCCCACTGTGGGCCCAGAGCTGGCGCCCCTGGAGGTCCCTACCGAGGTCAGCTCCCCACAAACCTTCCAAGAACTGTGCTGCTCAGTTAACAACACCCCCGCCACCACCATCCTGGTGCTCTAGAAGAAAGAGGAAAGTCCATCTTATTGTAGGGCTAGGTAGGGCAGGGAAGGGGCAGAAGGACCAAATTAAAGCCCATTGTGGACTTGGCATTGGGTCCCAATTTTACTGGAGTCTCTTTGCATTGTTCAAGCTCTCCTAGGGTGTTGACTGCCTGCAGCTAAGCTCCACAGCACGTAAGCCTGGGCCTGGTGCCTTAGAGATTTCTAGGGACATTCACCCAAGGAGTGGGTGTCCTGGGCCTAACGGCCCCACTGAAACAGTGTGCAGCCAAGAGGGGGACCCCAAATAGGGATTTGGAATGGGGTCCAGATCTCAAGGTGCCTAAGAAATGTTAGAAAGACATATAAGATGTCCTTACCCCTTCCCCCAACAGGTGTGAGTTGGGGGAAGAGACACATGGAGCAGGGCCCTGCAGAGCTGTTTTGTGCAGCCACAGCTTTGCAGCTAATCCATGGCATGGTCATTTAACATATCTATAACCTTTAACTGGTTGCGTAGATATGTTAAATAGCTATGGCTGTGCTCTGAGCCAGGGGGATGGAAGGGACTTCCCCTCAATATGTAACTGGGGGCAGGTCCCCCCCGGGTTACAGCGCCTGCCTGTGTGAGAGCTTGGAGAAGATTGGCTCCAGGACATGGGGCCACACCTGCCCGGACTCATGATGGCAGCCCAGTCAACTTGGAATAATACAGGAGTGCTGGCAGGTGTAACTGATTGTAGGAGGAGTCAGGAGTGGAGGTGCAGAGGAAGGGTGGTGCAGGGATTTAAACCCAGACTCAGTGGCCATGAGAGGGAGAACCACTCGGTTTTGTCAGAGTGCAGACCCCTGCAGCTTTGGTGAAAAGAGAACCACATGGCTTTGGGGTGCACTCCTTGACCATGTGGCTTAGGAAGCAGGAGAGACTTTGCCAGAAGAAAATGGGTACAAAGAACTCTTGCCAGTAGGCCATGAGAAGGTGCCACATGGCTTTGGATTGATTAGAGATCCTGCCTGGATGGCGACACAGCTAATGGTGCCAGCAGCCTGAACCACAGATGTCTACTTCTTTTCCTGAGATATGGTACCCCACATTAGGCTTCATACCCTAATTTGGGGTAGGAAGCACTGTGGGAGAAGGTAGGGGGAGAAGGAAGCACAGTGGGCATCTATGGGTATCCAAAAGGACTTTGATATTTTTATTTATTTTTTATTTTTTTTGTTTAAAGAAACATCAATGTATAGTGGCCTCTCATATGCCCCCTACTAGGGACCTGGCCCACAACCCAGGCATGTGCCCTGACTGGGAATTGAACTGGTGACCCTTTGGTTTGCAGGCCAGCACTCAATCCTCTGAGCCACACCAGCCATGGCAGGACTTTGATATTTTAATGAAGACATTAGGTCACTACTTTAATCTGTATAGCATTAAATAAACATTTTCTTTCCTTTTCACAAATCTCTGGCATTGAGAGACATCTTTCCTAAGGCAGCAGACAACCGAAACTAGTGGGGGTCCTTTCGGTAATAGTATATCGTACCCCCTTGGCCCTGTGTGTGTGTGTTCTGTAACACCACTGTGCCTTCCCTCAGGGAGGAGAGCCTCCCACCTCAAACATCTGGATGAAAGGAAAGGAGGGGACTATTGGACCATTCCAATGTTAGGTGGCCCTAGGAGTGCCTTGCACACAGTAGGTGATTTTTGACCCTTGTTGAAAAGCTGGATAGCATAGAGTTTCCAGTCCTGGGAGCAGGATCTGCATCTGCCTTAAAGCCAGATAAGGACCCACTCTGTGGGATGCAAAAGCCTCCGGGTTGGGCCCGGAGAGAGCAGGACCTGCCTAGGCCACATAGAAGTCCCTGAAGTAGCTGATCGGAGAGGACAATGTCAGCTTGGAAGACTAGGCACTGAAGTCCAAGAAAAGCAGAGCCTGCCTATCTTCACCCAATAGGCAAACTGAGTCTTAAAAAAAAATTGGTCTTGGCTGGTGTATGTAGTTCAGTAGATTGAGCACAGGCCTGTGAATCAAAGGGTCACCGGTTTGATTCCCAGTGAGGGCACATGCCTGGGTTGTAGGCCGGGTCCCCAGTGGGGGGCTCATGAAAGGCAACACCACAAGTAGATGTTTCTCTCCTTCTCTTTCTCCCTTTCCCTCTCTCTAAAAATAAATAAATAATTTTTTTTTAAAAAAGAATAATTTTAAAAATTGGTGCCTTGTGCCCACCTCAGAGCTCATCTGCTCTCATGCCGTCCTTTCATTTCTCCCTCAGTTTCCAGCTCTGCAAAGCAGCACAGCCACACCTGGCCTGGGCTGTACAGGCACCCCGCCTTCTGCCTGCCTCTAGAACAGGGGCCAGCAGACTTCGTGAGGGTCAGAGAGTGAGTGTCTCAGACTCGTGGTCCACAGGTCCACACAGTTCTCTGTTGCAGCTCCTTGACTCTGCCTCATGATGAGAAAGCTGCCAGAGATAATATGTAAATGAGTGGGTGTGGCCACGGTCCTTTGTTTATGGTCACTAAAATTTGAATTTCATATAATTTCTGCATGTCATGAAATATGACTCTTCTTTAATTTTGTTTTTCAACCATTAGAAAATGTAAGAAACTATTTTTAGCTCAAAGGCTGTACAAACATAGGCAGAGGGCCAGATCGGGCCCTCAGGCCACAGTTTGCCAGCGTCCTGTTCTAGAATGTGCTGTCCGGAGACCCAGACTTCCAGAGCCACCGAGGCAGTAAGTCCTGTCACACCGAAATAAGGGTGGTAATAGAGTGACGAACCGCCGTGGTTTCCCAGGACTGAGGGATTTCCTGGGATGTGGGATTTTTGGCACTACAACCAGGACAGTCCCAGGCAAACCAGGATGCTTGGTCGCCCTTGGGGGTAATCATTAACCCAAGGAGACAGGCTTCAGGCCCGGTTCTAGTGTGGCCCCTGGGGGCCTGCCCCGTGCACTTGTGGTTTGTGGTAGGGCCTGTCCCACTCGGCCTGGCCCTCAGCAGGGAGATGCCCCCTCCTCCCAGCGAGAAAGCCTCTGTGGTCTGGGCGCTCTTAAAAGGCAGGAAGTTGAATCATCAGCTCTGGTAACGTCTCAGTCAGCCTGTGGGTCTGTCCCCAGGAGCTGGCTCTACACTTTGTTTGCTGCTTTCTCTGGCCAGGAAAGCTCCAGAGGGAGGCTTCCAGGGAGGCTTCTGAAGGAAGGAGAGCCACTGAGACAGGTGGGGTGGAGAGCGGTACGGGAGGGCCACCCGGGCTCTCCCCTAGCTCTGTCCTGCGCTCTCTGTGTGGCCCCCAGGACTCCCTCAACCCCTCTGTTTCTTGGCTTTGGCTTCTGCCACAGAAATGCTGGTTCTTGAAATCCCCTTGAATGAGAGTGTGCATGGTGACCAAAGTGAGAGCATCCTGGGTCCCTGCAGGATGGTGTCAGCTTTACTACCAGGGGTGCAGGGTGCTCAGACACACATCCCTGTCTCCCACTCTCCAGGGAGCAGAACCTGACCAGGAACCCAGGATCAGGCTGCAGAGGCTCCAGAAGGCCAGCACGTCTGGATTCCGAGGGCTGGAGGAGAGGGGCAGCAGAGGAGAGTCAGGTTAAAGAGGGATGCTCATAACGATGAGAATCGGACCATCTGTTGTTTATCCAGCACTCAGTGTGTGCCAGCCTTTGGATGTCTCAGCTGATCCTCACAACGACCCTTTAAGATAAGAACTGTTATTTCTATTGTATAAGTAAGGCAAGTGAAGCCCAGAGAGGTTAAGGACCTTGCCAATGTTCACGCAGCTACCAAATAGTGGAGCAGGCATTAACCATTTGTTAGACTGTGGCTTTGAGGCCTGGGGGGCTGTGGCTCACAGGTGGCACAGGGGAGGGATGAGCTTCCCAGAGAAGTCAAGGATAGGGTGGGGGAAAGTGTTCTTCCCTCCTGGTGCTGCATGGGGACCTCTGGAAAATACTTTGAGGTCTAGGGTTTGCTGGGCTTGGGGATTGGGCCCCTGACAGAGTAGATCACACCTCACACATTCTCCAGGTTGTCTCTGAGGGCCTAGTGAGGATACTGAACACACAGCAGGATTTCGCTGCAGAGCAGGAGCTGAGCATTTACTTTTTGGTTCACAGGCTGGCACTCAGTCCACTGAGACACACCAGCCAGGGCAGCATTTACTTTTTGAGCAAAGGCAAACCAGCACTGCTCCAAAGGTGCCCCTGGGTGTCTCTGTGCTCCCTCCTGCCCCAGCATTGGTGCCACACTCAGGGGTCAGACAGTGGGCCACAAGGCCCATGCCATGTCCTGTAAGAGAGGGGACAGTGAGAGCTCTGTGGGCTTAACCACACTTAGCAGAGGACCAAGCCCACGAGGGGCCTGTGGAGTTACTAATAGGCTGTGTTTTCTGGAGCGGAGGCAGCCCCCGACTTAGCTGTCCTTGGTAATCAAGCAGGGGGACCGATCTGGGAAAAGACACCAACCCGCTACCCAGGCCACTGCCCCCTTGTGAGCAGCAAGTTCAATGCCAGGCTTAGGCAAACTCCTCAGCATTTCTTACCTTCTCTGGGGCACCATGAAATTCTGCATGAAGCCCTCAAGCTAAGAAGGGCTTTGTTCATGTCTCCTCTGTGGCCGAGGACTGGTAGGTAAGAATGGGGGGTTTGGAGGCTTCGTTAGCCTGAAAATCTACTAGGGGCCAGGCCTGGACTGAAGCCTTGAGCTAGAGGCAGGGGGCCTGTAACCTGGGTGCAGTGGCTGAGACCACCCTCCTGACCCCCACCTGGGCCTGCACTGGACCCCCAGGCCTCAGGAGCCAAACCATCCTTGCAGATACTTAGACTTATTATCTGGCTATTTTGGGCAGACCCGAGCTAGACTTGATTATGGCAAATCTGAAATAGTTCCTAACTAGATGTGGGTGGCTCTCCCTTCCAAATGAACCTTCTGGGGACCCTTGGGGTTTTGTGGTGGTACATCCCCCATCCTACTGTCCAGTCCCTCTGTCAGGAAAGCAAGAGCGGACCAGGAGCCTAGCCTCACCCAGGGCCTGCACACAGAATGTGAGCTCCACCACCTGTGAGGCTGAGGGCCGGGTGGCACCAGGTCTCCGGTCAGGTGTGGGTTCTGCCTCTTCCCCACCTGCAGCACCTTCCCACTGGAGAAAGGGCCAAACAGGACTGGCTGGGTGAGGGCACTGTGGGGCTGTGCACAGCAAATGATAGTTCTAGGCATCTCTCCCTACTCCGTGTGAGTGTCAGCCTGGGTGTGGGGCCTGGGAGGCTCCAGTCTTTTCCTGGTCCAACGGCCACTAACAGCCCAGGGGCTGGGAGCATGTGGAGGGGGTGCTCTTCAGCCAGGGAGGTGTGGGACAAAGGAGGGCAGGTGGGAGAGAAGGATGAGGCTGAGCTTCCTGTAGACCCTGGGGCCTGAGTGCATCTCTGTCTGGGCAGGGCTGGGCCCCCCAGTGCCGCCCCAGCTTCCCCTACCACACAGCCTGTGCCTCTGGACAAGGCTCTGCAGGACAGCCTGCCCCTTCTACCCCTCCTGCTCCTGTGGGGCCAGTTTCCAATAGGACTTGACTGAGATATCACCAGGCTGCCAAACTCTGGAGACAGACCTGGCCCAGCTATGCCTGGCAGAGTCTCTGCTCTGGAGCGTTTGCCCTTGTCAGGGGTCGATGCTGGCTGACTTGCCAGTGGTGGGGTTTCTGACCCATGGCAGGTAGGTGAGGGGGCCATGTGGGGTCAGGAGGGTTACACTGTAGCTCTGGTCACTGGTGGGGCCAAGTGGGCTCAAGGAGCCCCCAAGTGGTGGGAGCAGAGCAAGGAAGACCACCCAGCAGTCAGAGCCATTGGTGTGGGACAACTCTGCTGCGGAGGTGCGAGCATGTGCCTGTCGTGAGGACACCCAGGCTGCGTGAGAAAGCTGGACAGGGTGGGGAGGAGGGAACCGGCACATAGGTGAGGGGCTGGACTCCAGGCCTCCCTGATCCTGTGCTTGGTGTAGAACAGGGAGGAGGCTGACGGGAGACAGGTAAAGAGATGCCCCCCCCGCCCCCCGCAGGCACCATGCTACAGACTCAGTGAGCCCTTGGGCTGTGAGTATCTCAGAAACCAGGGGAAGGCGCCAGCACTTCGGGTCAGTGTCTGAGAGTGTGTGCCCGAGAGGTGGGCCTGCTGACTGAGAAAGAAAAGGTGTCAAGACAAGGGGGGTGTGGGAGCAAGAGTCTGCGGGGGACCATGCCAGGCAGGTGGAAGGGCCAGTGAGCCCCCAGGGAACTGTGTGCGAAGCTGGCAAGGGAAGAGGTGGCGAACGGTGCAGAGCTCTGGCCCTGAGCTTCCGGCCCTTCCAGGCCTTTGCTGACTGTTATGGATTGAATTGTGTCCCCACAAAAAATATATCTTAGTCCTCATCTCCCTTATTTGAATGTGACCTTTTTTGGAAATAGGCACTTTGCAGGTTTAACTGAGCTGAGATGAGGTCCTTAGGGCAGACCCTAATCCAGTAGAATGGATGTCCTTGTAAGGCAGAGCTGTCCAACTCATTTTCACCAGGGCAGAGTGTAATTTTTAGGAGGGTATAAATGTAATTACTCCTTAACTAGGGGCAAGGAGCTCCACATTCAGCCCTTTGAAAGCAACTGCAAGGCTGATGTGGCCCCCAGTGAAAATGAGTTCGATGCCCCTGTTGCAAGAAGGAAATCTCGACCCCAGCACAGGTGCACATGGCGAGGGCCATGTGAGGGCGGAGGCAGAGGTTGGAGGGAGGCAGAGGTTGCAGGCAGGCTGCTGCAGCCACTGAACGCCTGGCATCACTGGAAGCTGGGAGAGGCCTGAAAAGCTTGTCCCCTAGAGGCTTTGGGGGAGCACAGCCCTACTGACACCCTGACTTCTAACTTCCAGCCTCCGCCGCTGTGAGAGAACGCATTTCTGTTGTTTGAAGCTACCCAGTGTGTGGTGCCCCTTTGTTATGGCAGCCCTGGGAGACAGCCACACCAGGCTTGTTCTTTAAAAAAATATATATATATTTTGTTTACTTATTTTTAGAGAGAGGGTAAGGGAGGGAGAAAGGGAGAGAAACATTGGCTGCCTCTCACACACCCATAACTGGGACCAGGCCTGGAACGCTGGCATGTGCCCTGACTGGGAATCAAACCGATCACATTTTGGTTTGCAGGCTGGCGCTCAATCCACTGAGCCACACCAGCCAGGGCCATACCAGGCTGTTTCTGCTGCCTGGAATACCCTTCTACCCTGTCCCTTCCAGCTACACTTCTTGCCACCTTCCAGGTCCATCACCTGCTCCATGCAGGCAGAGTTGAGTGTGACTTCCCTGTGTAACCCCATACTGAGGCCCCCTTGTCCAGCAGACCCGTAAGGTTTGCTGGCCAGCCTGTGTACCCGACTAGATGGTAAGCTCCCCAGGGCAGGGCCTGACTGTACCAGGGCAGCACGGACCTGGTGCTCAGTGGGTGCTCAGTCAGTGTGGGGTGAATGGAGGCATAGTTGAGGGGTGCCAAGCCCTTCTTGGACTCGGATGAACCTTCCACAGCCTGGCCTATCTGGGGTGGGCACTGGACCCACCAAAGAGAGGTAACAGCATCATCCACACAAGCCACCCCCAGCTTCTCCACTCCCCTGTTCCATCCTGGCCCTGTGTGAGGCTGAATGACTTGGGGAAATTCCTAACCTCCCTTTTCAGTGGGCCATTGGCCCTATGAATTTGCCACAACATAACTGCGCAGGTCCTTCCAACAAGGGGACTGTGTCTGTGGCTCGATGACTCATGCACACTGCTCCATCCCGCAGCCTTGGGTGGGACCCAGGGCTGGGGACAGTGCCAGCCGGCGCAGGCTAGGAGCTTGGACATCCCTTTGCCCCAACCCAGTCCCCAGGAACAGAGTGTACTCACGGCTTCAGGACAAAAATCTGGAAGCCAGGAGGCCACTCTCATTTGAACTGAGATCTGAGTGATGAAAGGAGCAGACAGAAAAAACAGTTCAAAGGTCCTGAGGTAGGAATGAGCTTGGTATGATCCAGAACTGAAAAGAAGGCAGGGGAGGCGGGAATGGGACGAAAAAGAGGCCAACGGTAGGACACGCGGTTAGATGGGGCCCACCTGGGTAACCGGGACAGTCTTTCCATCTCAGCACCCTTAAATTAACCATACCTGCAAAGCCCCTTTGCTGTGTGTAAGTTTAACACATTCCACGTTCTTTGCAGCGCAACACAGATATCTCGAGGGAGGGGACATCACTCTGCCTGCCAGCGTCTCATCCTCTCTTCTCTGCCTCTCACACAGTCACTGCGTTTCTGTTTTCCTGTCTACCTACTCATGCGGGTCTGTTGGTCTTTTCCTCTGGCCACTGTTTCTCTCTCTTCCTACCTCTTTCTCAAGTATGAACAAGTTACTTATCAATCTACCATTCTTCCTGGCTTTAATCTTTCAATATGATCATTGCATCGCCCTTCGGTCATCTCACAAACTGACTTTGAAATGCAGTCTGTCATTCAGTTGCCCTCTGTCCGTGATGAATTATCGATCATCTGGCTCCGTATTTGTACATGTGCCACACGTGGGCATTCTTCCTCAATGTGCAAGTAAATTAAATAAATATTCCTTGAGTGCTTGCCATGTGCCTGATTCTCTGTCCTGTGTGGGTGAGATGAAGGGTTGACGACAGCCCCAGGAGCCACAGTGGGTCCTTTTTCATCATCATCATCGCCGCCACCGCCATCACTACTGATCCGTGCACACTGTCTGGTCTTGTTATCCACATGGGGACCGTTCCTATATGGACTTCCTGCCCAACCCAGGCTGTTCTAGCCTGCCTGTGTGTGCATAAATAATGCAGATTTATTTTAACTTGGTCTGAGATAAAGTGTGGGTAAAAAAATATATCTGCTGGCAACCATCTTATGCATCAAGTAACAAACCCTAAATTTAAATGGAAATTATTTTTAGGTTGTCTGGGCAGATAGCACGGAAGATGGGGACTCCAGAGATGTGACATCAGGCATGTGTGGGCACATGCAGACACACAACACACACGTGGGCACACACAGGCACACGTGTGCCCTCTCTTCTTCTCTCTTCCTCCACGTAGTGGCTCCTTCCTGGCTCCCTCCTTTTCTCCCCCAGCCCCCACGCCCCACCAGGGCCAAAGCAGACACTTCAGCGCTGACTCATGACCTACCTCACCTTGTTTCCAGTCTAGGAATCTCACCTCCCCACCTTGGCTGTGAGGTCTTCCAGGGCAAGAATGATGCCTGCTCTTTCTTGGGCATGCCCCCGCCCCCCCCACCCAGCCTGGCCAGCCAGAGGAATGGACACCTAAGAGCTGCTGGCCTTTCCTTGAACTCTGAGGGCAGTTGGGGAGCAGGGAGGTGAGAAGTTAGATGCCCAATAACAGAGGCTCTCCAGAGATGCCCCCACCCCCACCTCCACCCCTCAATGAGCCTGCCTCTCTTGCTCCAGCTGGATGCCAGGGTAATGCAAGGCTTTCCCTGGTAGAATTCTCCTGGAGCAGTTATACCAGGTGGATGAGCTGCCCAGAGGTGGCCCCGCTAGAGATCAGCTGGACAAGAATTCACTTGTTTCTAAGCATCCCCACTGCACAGGCCTCCAGCACCAGTTCCAAGCCTCTCCCCAGGGCCCTGGCTGGAGATCCAGCACATTGGGAAGCAGCTTACTGCCTGCCAGAGCCGCAGGTCCAGCAATTGCAGTACCCAAGTCCAGCCCAGGCTCACGAGTCACTTTGGCCACAGCCCTAAGGGAGGAACAGCTCGTTCACTCATGCCTGTAGGAGGTTCCCAAGGCAAACACCTTGTACCCTGGAGCACTTCCCAGCAGTGGAGGTTGGTCAAGGCCAGGGCACCATTGAAGAAACCTTGACTGGGGTGAGGCATTTCAGGGCCAGCTGGCCTTGTCGCTTCTGGTTCTATGCTGTGCCTGAGTTCCTATCTGTATATCTGATCCCATACACATCCAAGGTATGCCCCTCTCCCATCCCGTAGTATCCTCAGGGCAGAGGTCTCATCCAACACGTCTCTGTGGCCTGAAGGTAGCCCAAAGCAGCCATGGGAGTTGTGTGCAGAATGTATCTGTACTGGTACACAGCCCACACCAACATCCCCAGCCCAGAGCCCTGGCTTCACGCCGAATCCACCTCCATCACCCAGCCCAGGGCCCTCACTCAGTAAGTTTCATGAACTGTGTAGGGCCCACCAGCTAATGAATTATCCCCACACTTGCTGCCTAAAGGAGCCAGGCTGGGCCAGACATCCTCAAGCCAAATGTGCTGGGAAGAATTGGCACTCACCTGTCAGAGGAGGGTGCCGCACTGGAGGCCGAGCTACTCGGAAACTTCTTTTTTCCCACACTGGTTCCCACCCCGACCTGGTCCTCACCCGCGTCCCAGTGGACCGAAGGCCAAGTGAGGGTTTCCATGCCCTGCTGGATCTTAGCCTCCATGGGAAGGCCCTGACATGGACTTGGAATCTCAGGCTGGGCCAGCTACAGAAGCCCAGAGGACCTTTCCACGGGGACCCAAAGAGGGCCAAGTGGGCCCCAGGCCACCCCAGAGTCAGCACTGGGGCTCGATCAGACAGCAGGCTTCTCGCCCCTGGCCTCCAGGGTGACACTCTGTCCCACCCCTGGGTTGGGAGCACATCCCTCTGCTCCAGCGATGCTCCTGTTCCTGCAGAATTCAAACACCTGTGGGGCAACCAGCACTGCTCAACTGCAAAGGGCTTTGGGGGCCCCACCCCTCCCACCCATCTCCACAGCCCCTACCTTACCCCCTCGGCCCTCCCATCACAGGCAGCCAGCCATCAGCTTGATGGGTATCTTCCCACACGCTTTGTTTTTTTCTGTAAAATTACATATAGCTGTGTGTCTGTGTCAGGATAAAAATGTAGACTTTTGTGTGTCTTTTTTAATGTGAATGAGATCATATTGTGCGTATTAGCCTGAAACTTGCTTTATTTTCAGGTGTGCGATAAAGTGGTTCAATATTTGTACATTCTGAAACTTGCTTTCCACTGCACACTCTTACTAGGGTTCTTTGTGCGTCAGACACACAAAACCACATAATGATTCTTGTGTTGTTTTCTTTTTGCACCGTGGCGGACATTCTAACTCTTCCCAGTTTTCCGCTGCTACCACCATTGCTGCGACGATGTTCTGAAACAGATCTTCCCGGGCCCCCGTCAGAGGGCTTGTGGGGCGCAGATCCCTGAGAGGGGACTGCACGCCGTTGTCTCCTCCTTCAACCTGGGGCAGTGGCAGGGGCTCACCTTTCACCCTCCGGCAGCTTACTAGTGCACTTTTCTGAACAGAGGGTGGTCCCCTCTGGAGGAAGGGCCCTAGAACCAGCTAGGAGCAGCAGCTCACCTACTCTGCTGTCTCCCGGGCAGACCTCCCCCATCTCCTGGAACATCCTCCACCTCCCGTCCCACCTGAATTGCCATCTATCTGCACGTCCATCCAGACGCCTTTTCAAGAAACCCTCTTGACCATTCCATGCCACAGGCTCCCAAGATGGCTTGTTTGACCTTGACTGTCCTGCACAGGCTTAAGGACTCATCTTCCTAAAGGGGCCAAAGTCCCTCGAAGACAGACTGCCCTAAGATAGAGCCTTGCTTGTACAGGAGCTTGTTACATGAGTGCTATTTTTAATAAAACCATGTTACCTCCAGTGTCACTACGAACCCTCAGCAAATGAAGGGGAGGGTCTTTGTAGACTTCCAGATGGGGGAGATTTGCTTTGATTCATCGGAAACCCTAGGAAAGGGTTGAGAGGGTTTTGCTTGAACTGTTCAACTTGACTTGGAGCCAGTTTGGTTCTTGGTGGTACTTGGATGCGGTCAGGCCCCTCGGCTCCGAGTGGGGTGTCTCACACTTTGATTCTCACCAAGCTGGCCTCTGACTTGGCTGGAGTTACCATCTGCTGCCAGTTTCCGGGGAGGCATTTGGAGGCCCTAGGGATCTGCACTGCCTTCTGCCATCTGTGGCCACTGGGCCGGTCTGAGACTCTGAGGAGGGACAGGTGGCCTGGCTGGCACATCATCCAGACATCTCCTGGGGCTGGTCAGCACCACCTCTAAACCGGTTGGCATGGGCTCCAGAGGGGCGCCTCTCCCGGGCGTGCATTTAGAGTGCGCACAGAAAGAGCCAAGGCTGGATCTTGCTAGGGCAGTGTCTGCAGCCACAGACACGGCCCTGGGCAGCTCTTCTCTCTATCCCAAACCCTCGCTGCTGCCCCTGCCTGGAGACTAGGAGGCAGAAGCGGACGGATTTGCCCTCTCTGGAATGTTAAATTATGTGCTTTGCATGGAATAGGCAGCCAGCAAATATTTACTGAATGACCAACAGAATTAATATTCTCCCTTTCTCAGAAGAGGCCACCTAAAGCCACAGACTTATGTGGGAGACAGAAGGGAGTGTGAGCAAGCCACACCTGCTGCATCTGTGCAATCTTCCCAGGTTTTGTTCTTTTCCTTCGGGACTCCCCACGTTTCTCTGGGAGCTCTAATGTTAGGGCAAGTGATCCAATTTTCGTAACCCTCGAAACCTGTTCTATTTCAAGGGTGACCCGCGGGCCAGCAGCATCAGCAGCACATGGGAGCTTGTTAGAAATGCTGGCTCTCATGCTCCACCCCAGACCTAAAGAATCAGAATCTGCACTTGAACGAGACACCAGGTGACTGTGGGCATGTTGTCTTTGGACAGCTATGGTCTTAAGCAGCTAGTGATTGAACAGAGGTTGACTGCTAGTGTGGCAAACTACATTTGCCCACCTTGATGATTCAGACAAATTACTGAGTCACATATTTTCTGTCTCTCTGGCCCTTGAATATTGTCTAGAACATAATAGGCATGCATTAAATATTCAATGAATACATGTTGTGTGATTTTTGTGCTATTTTCTCAACTTAGCATGCTGGACTTCTGCTTCTGGACATAAATTACAAGTTACTGGAAAGAATTTTTGTTCCCAATAGGAACCCCTGGAAGAGCAGCTATTGTTAAATGAATAATTACTGAGTGCAGGCCAATGATGTACTGTGTGGATCAGCTCTCAGTCTTTTACAGAGTGTGGTTCAAGGCCAAGGGCATCAAGCATGACCAGGTGCTTGTTAAAAAATGTATATCCCTGAGTCCTTCTCCAGACTTGCCCATTGAGAACCTTTGGAGGTGAGGCTCAGAGATTTTCATTTTTAACACACATCCCAGGCACACTGAAGATTGGGGATTATTTCATCCCCAGTTTACAGAGGAAAGTAAGCCGCAGGTTCACTGATGTGCAAATTTACAGAGCTGGTAAATGGTGGAGATAGGACTCAGACCCAAAGCCCAAAACTGCCCAATACCAGATCCATGGTTTTGTGAGGTTTCTTAAAGATTTTTATTTATTTATTTTTAGAGAGAGAGGAAGGGAGGGAGAAAGAGAGGGAGAGAAACATCAGTGTGTGAGAGATGTATCCATCAGTTGCCTCTCACATGCCCCCAAATGAGGACCTGGCCTGGAACCAGCCATATACCCTGACTGGGAACTGAACCAGCCACCTTTTGGTTCGCAGGCTGGTGCCCAGTCCACTGAGCTGAAGTAGCCAGGGTCAGATCCACAGTTGTAACCACATTGTCTATGACAATGGAAAAACTGATGCTGGGGCTGACTGTACATTTGTGTGAATCTCACGTGTCCACCAAGTTTGCTGTATTGTGAACTCTTGGAAAGCAGCAAATATGTTTCATTTTTCTCAGTATCTATAGCATCCATGACCACGCCTGGCACCTGGAAGATACTCAACGCAAATCATGTGAATTGAATTTCTACAAACACATGATTACCCGTCTGTATTAACAGAAACGCACGGAGGACATCTCATTTTCAGGTAGACTCTGGGAACAGGCTACGACACTGTCAGCTTCCCTCCTTTCTCTTGAACCCACTCAGTCAAACCTGGGATGACATCACTCCATTGACAAGGCTACTGTCAGCATCACCAATGACCTCAGCCCGGCTAAAACTGATGATCAGCTGTCAGCCCTTCCCTCGCCTGACCCCTGGGCGCATGGGATACAGTGCTTTCCTTTCTCCTGAAATTCCCTTCACCTGGCTTCCAGCACATTTGTCCCATCTCTCTGGATGCTGCTGCTTCTTTTTTATCTCCCCCGTCCCCCAATTTTGGTACTGTGGTAAAATGTACGGGACGTGAAGTTTATTACTGTAACTATTTTGAAGTGTGCAGTTGTGTGGCATTAAGCACATTCACACTGTTGTGCAGCTATCACCCCCATCCCCCTCGTGAACTCTTCCATCTGGCGAAACTGAGACCCTCCCCATGGATCAGTAACTCCCCATCTCCCGGGTCCCCAGTCCCTGGCAACCGCCCCTCTACTTTCTGTCTCTATGAATGTCACCACCCCGGATGGCTCATACCAAGGCGATCATACCGTATTTATCTTTTCGGGACTGACATGTCCCTTAGCACGGGGACCTCGAGGTTCCTCAGTGCTGTAGCCTACTGAAGAGTTTCCTTCCCTCTCAAAGCCGACTCACCCCACTGTATGTATCTACCCCGTGTTGCTTGTTCCCTAGTCTGTCAGCGCACGCCCGCGTTGCTTCCACGTTTTAGCTGTTGTGAACGATGCTGCCATGAACACGAGTGTCGAGATATGTCTTTAAGGCTCTGCTTTCAATTTGGGGGGAATGCACCCAGACATGGAATTGCTGGGAGATACGGTTATTCCGTTTTTTAATTGTTTGAGGAATGGCCGTTTTACTTTACACTCCCACCAACAATGCACAGGGCTCTAACTTCACTGACATATTTTGTCTGTTTGTTTGTTTGTTTGTTTTTGTTGTAGCCATCCTGGTGAGTATGAGGTGGTACCTCACTGTAGTGTTGATATGCATCTCCCTGTGATTAGCGATGTCAGGCATCTTTTTTGTGTGTGCTTACTGGCTGTTCATATCTCTTCTCTGGAGGAAAGTTGGGATACTTCTTTTTCAACATCTTGTTGATTCCCCCCCCCCCCCCCGCCTTGGCAGTGCCTGAGGGCACCATCCGTGGACCTTGGACCACTTCTCTTTCTCCTCTCACTTCCTCAGTGACCTCAAACAGCCATGTATCTTTAAGTCGCATCCCCCGCTGACCGCTCTCAAATGATACCTCCAGTCCAGACCTGGCCCCTGAGCTGAGGCTGCCGTTTCTAGCTGCCTACGGGATGGCTGCCCTTAGACGTCTAACAGGCATCTCGAGCTTACCACGTCCAACACTGAGCTCCTTATCTCCTTCCCCCAAAACCTACTTCTTCCACAATTTCCCCCATCTCAGTTCATGACAGCTCCATCTTTCCATCAGCCCAAGGCACAACTCTTGTCCTCTTCCTTGACTTCTGGTTTCTCACATCCCATCAACAAGCCCTATCAGAGCTATCCTCAGAATGCATGCAGGAGCTGACCACTGGCGCTGCTACCACTGTGATCCGAGTTAATGTTGCATCTTGTCTGGCTTATTTCCGTGACTGCTTACTGGTCGTCCTGCTTCAGCCTGTCCCCCATCTTGCACCAGAGTAACCGTAAACTCCAGTGACAGATCATGCCACGCTTCTGCTCAAAACTCTCCATATTACTCCTCACAAAAGCCAAATTGCTAATCATTTGGCTAATGATGCCTTATACAATTCTTCCTTGTACAGGCACACATTAAGGACCTTCTTGCCTCAGGGCCTTTCCACTTGCTGCTCTCTCTGTACACACAGTGGCTCTCAGCCTCTCATCATGCACCATGGACCCCTATGGCAGTCCATGGCATTTGTGGGCTCCTTCTGAGTATAATGTCTTCAAACCCATAAAAATGAGTTACATAAATAATAAAGGAAACTGATTATATTGAAATACAACTCTCAAAATATTTTAAAATGTATAAATAGCAATATGTTTCTTATTAACTCATTAAATTACAAGAGCTAGCAGCATTTCAAAGCAGTGATGAGTATAATGATATTTTAAGATATTTTCAACAACTATAATGTGACATGAAAATATCTGTGATTTCTACTAGCAACATGTCACAGGTGCTGCTAATATCGCTGTGATTTGTGGTCTGCATTTATCATTGAAGAAAATGCTGAATTTTCATTAGTAAAAATATATATTTTTTCCCTTCTAAGATCACCACCCCCTGAATTCTATCCACAGATCCCTGGGGGGGGGGGTGTGGGCTCCAGGTTAAGAACCCTGGGCTTAGGGTGCTCCCCACCCCCCACCTCACAGCTTACCCCTTCACATTCTTTACTCAAAAGCCACCTTCTCAGTGAGCTCTACCCTGAGGACTGTCTTGAAATTGCATCCCCACAGTCCTTCATCGCCCTTTCCCACTTAATTTTTCTCCATAGCAATTACCCTCAAATATATTATATATTTTTTACTTTCTAAAAAAAAATGTGTAGTGCCCTCTACTAGGAAGCAGACTGCACAAGAGCGGGCACATCCGTGTGGCCCCCATGTGCTGTGTCCCCAGCACATGAGTGACCCTGAGCACGCTGGGAGTGCTCAGTAAATATTTGTTAAAAAAAAAAAAAAAAAGACTGATTATATCTCTAAGAACTCTATGCTTTCCATTTTTTTTCTGTGAAAAGTTAATGATTTGTGAGACTTTTAATAAACATTAAAGAGTTACAATTAGCTTTATGGTTATCATTCTGTTAACATTTCCAAGGTTAACCTTAAGCAGTAGCAGAGAGCTGTAGAAAGCCAAGGATTCTGACGCAGCTTCCAGTCCTGAACAAGAAGTATCTTCCAAGGACTTTTTAGGGGACATGGGTCATACCCAAACTCAGGGAAGCACCTCAGAAGCAAAGTGCTGCCCATAAAATTCTTTCTTGCCTATATAGCAACCAGGCCCCCATCCGCAGTCAAGCCAACGATACTGATACTTTTTATTTCTGGCAGTGTGGTGAAATGGAAAACACATGGGTTTCAAGGTCAGTTGGGCTAGGTGCCAATTCTGTACCCCTTGCTAGTTGTGTGACTGGGGTAAGTTACTACACTAGTCTGAATAGTAACAGGATGAAATGGGACAGCTTGCACAGGGCACAGCACAGAGCAGGTGCTCTGTTGATGGGCGTTCCCTCCCTCTCCCATCTCTCTAGGACACATTTTCACTGCTTGCCAGGGTTCATGGGATCCTGATGGCTAAGAGGAGCCTATCCAGTCCGACCTGTGCATGTAAACGCTCTGCAACTAGACGTAACCAGAGTAGTCTCCTTGGACTGCACCCCCCTAAATCGGTGTCTTCACTCCCACCTCAGATGTGTGGCTGAGGTTGACGTCTGGACCTTGACCATGAAGCCCACCATCTGCTGGTTTCTTCTCCCACCTTTTCCTTTTGCCTGCACTGGGAGACCTTGTTTGTTCTTAGAGACAGTGAGACAGAAATCACTGACCCCCAGTTTTCCGGGGTGAAGAGCTTGCAGAGAGCACATTCTCTCCTCCGAAATGTGGGCACAGGGGAAAGTGCTAATGTGCACTGTGCACCCTGAGCTGGTCCTTGTTTTACACATATAGCATGTGTGTGTACATATGGTACATACATGTTCACACACACCCATGGCCTGAGGAACCCAGCCACCACTTCAATCCACAGACAGGGAAAAAGGGAGCCAGAGAGAAATTTACTTGTTCACATCAGCAGCTGCTGAACTGAAGGGTCAGGATTAGAACCCAAGTATTTAACCATTTCGTTCGTTACTCGCTCAAGGACTGCCATTTCTGTCTCTAACCACTGAGTTTGGGGTTGGGCAGAGCCTACCAACTGGCGAAGCAAAGCCAGAGTGAGGTCTACCTGAGGTCTGCCCTGGGGGTGATACCCAGCCCCTCCCTCTTTCCAGACAAGCCTTCCCAGACTTTGTGAGTGAAGGCCAGGGAAATGTTGCACTGACTTCCTTTGAGCTATTTCTTGCTTGTTGCAAAAAGTGCTATTTCAGACCCATCATGCCCCTCTTTGTTGTGTAGACAATCAACCCCATCAGAAGATGTGTGTTATTCTGAGTTTATTATTAGATTTATTTCTCCTGTAAGCAAATGTGTTCACGACATCAGGAATCTTCTTATTGTGACATAAATGTCACCTTATGTAAATTGAATATTTATCTTCCCATGGAAGGGGGTGGAGGGGAATAAAAGAATAAGCAACCTTCAGTCTTGGAGAGGGGAGGTGGTTGCTGGCCCAGTTCATAACTCAACCAATGTGCCTTTAGAGTCAAAGGTAAGCTGAAAAAATTATTGGATCATCTTTGAGGGCTGCCTAAAGGTAGGGGGAAGAAAAAGTTAGCAATGATGCCTGGGGATGCTGGGCCAGGCTCCCAGGTCTCCCCCACCCCCAAACCCCACCTGAGGCCAGACCACCTCCTCCCCAGCTGGGAGCATCCGGACACGATTGCAGTTGCCTCTCACTCCTCCCCATCCAGGAGGCCAGCCCTGCTCCTTCCTCGAGAGAAGGTGAGCGCGGCGGGCACAACGGGTTGAGTGGGTGTGGCCCGCGGCTCCGGGAACAGACCCAAGGTCCCGCCACCGCTCGCGAGCCGCCCCACAGTCCGCCTGCTGGGCGAGCACAAGCTCTTCTTCCAGAAACTGCAAGGATACGAGCGCACTGTTTGTGCACCACAAGGTCAAGTCGGGAAGTGGAGCCGGAGGAGGAGGGGCAAGGAGGCAAAGGGTGGGGAAGAGGGGCGCCCTGCTTCCTCGCCTAGTGCCAGCCTTTGGAAGTTGCCCCACAGTTTTTAACCCTTTAGGGGGAGTGGGAAGGACAATCAAGGGGGAAGCTCCTCCGGGACCAGGACGTGCAGCCAGCCAGCCAGCCACCCACCCATCACTGCGTTCCCCACTCCCCGGAAATGCGGGGCAGAGCTGGGTGCCAGGAGGCACCCAGGCGGGAGGAGGGGGCCATGAACCCGAGAGGGACCCTCTCCATGGACCGCCCTTCCTTTCTTGAGGTCGCCCACAATTTCAAGTTTCCCCTGCCCGAGATGTTAGTTTCCAGCTGCTGTGGGTGGGGGAGGAGGGCCGCGCCCCCTCCCCCAGACTCGCGCGCGCCCCTCCCCTCCGCTCCTGCCAGCACTTTCTTCTCACTTCTGGCGCTGTAAAACGCCACGCGATTTATTCGATTCTCATTTTTAAACCAGCGATTCCGGAGCAGGGCCTAGGGCGAGGGTCTTCCAGGGCTGGAGCCCAGGGAGGCGGGTGCTCAGTGCAAACCTCGTTCCCTCCGCGAGTGTCGCCTTCAGGCTATTTGCAAAGAAACGTCTTTTTGACGCAGGGAAAAAATGGCAAATTTTAAGTACGTCATTAATATGGCGCCAAAAGATTTTTTTAAGTATAAGCTTGCTTTTTTTTTTTTTTTTTTTAAGGTTGCGGGGGGCGCCGCCCGGGTCTGAGGCGAGAAGGGGGCGGGGTGTGAGCAGAAAGTGTGAGTGAGAGAGTGGAGGGGCGGGGTATGTGTGTGAGTGTGTGAAGTGTGAGCAGACCTGATGGGACTTGCACGGGCGCAGCCGCCGCTCGGGCCCGGCCCTGGGGACAGGGCGGGTTGGGGGCGCCCCAGAGTCCGTGGGAAGTCCGGGCTCGAGGTGCAGGCAGGCGGGCGACTCGGCAAGGCACCCTCCCTCCCGAGGCCTGCAACGCTACCTGGACCCACTGTTGAAGCCAAACAACTGGGCGCAGGGAGGGGGGGTGGGCGACGGGGGGTGTCAGGAGTGGAGATCCGACTGAATAAGAAAAAAGTGGCTACTCCCCCTCCCTTGCTCCTCCCGCCTGCCCCCACCCCCACCCCAACACATTTTTTTTCTAAAGAGATCACAAGGAAGTCTTGGTTTAAAAAGAAACAGAAACATACACAGGGGTTTGGTGAATGGTGCCGACCGCGGCCATCGCAGTTGGAGGCTTTTTTTGGGGGGAGGGTGAGTAGCGTCCATGGAGTTACTTTGCGCCCACTCCTAGGTGGCAAGGGCTTTGGTCCCGTGGGCTGAACCGTCCCCAGCAGGGGTGCGGGAGCGGGGACGCCGCGGGCCCCGCCGCCTCCTTCGCCGCGACCCCGGATGGATGCGCGCCCCCCGCCCACCCGCGCCGGCCCCAGGAGCTCCGGATTTCGGGAGCATCCTTCCCGCGCTGGCCCCTGCCGCGGCGCGTAGCCGAGGGCAGCGCCCCTCGGAAGGGCACCACGGAGCAAGGTAAGATCCAGCCCCCAGCGATGGGCCCTGTGCATCTCCACAGCGTTATTTTGTGTTTTTGCAACAGATCTGCCAGCGCTCCTCTCTCTCTCTCTCTCTCTCTCTCTCTCTCTCTCTCTCTCTCTGTAGCTCGCTCGCTCCCTCTCTCTCCTGCTGGCTGCCTGTTCTAGGAAGCCAGCGCGCGGGGGGAGGGGGGATGCACAGCACAGGAGAGAGAGATTGCGCATGTTGGTCAGTCGTGTTTTAAAGAGTACATTGCGGGGAGGCTGAGAGGGGCGCATGCAACAACAACTTTTGGAAGGGTGAGTTTGGCGACCTTCTTTATTAATGACTGCGGCAAAGCGCCCCCGGGCCGGCAAGGGGGCGCGGGCAGGCGGGGGCGCGCCGGGGCTGCAACTTGCCCCGCGGCTCCAGCCGGGCAGAGGGGCTGCGGCGGGAGACCAGTGCTGAGGAGAGGTCGCGCGGCTGGGGACGAGGGTTCGGAGGAACCGGAGCTAACTGCCCTCCTGTCGCCCCGAGTTTCATTTTGTTGATACGCAGTACGTCCGGGCGCCGAACCGGGCTGAGCCGGTGCACATGACCCGCGCTGGGCTCACGTGCAGCCGGCCGGGTCCCAGACACCTTCCGGGGGCCACCGCCTCCGCCCTGTCGCCCCCTCTCTGGCTGGGTGCACGCGGGCGCTGCACGCGGGGGCAGCATGCTCAGCTCCCGGGCGCGGAGGCTCTGCACAAATTAAACAGTTTTTTGTAGGGGTGGGGGACGCCCTTTCCAGGTAAGTATGTAGGGTGCGCAGCCCCGGCCTGGGGGATGCGGGCTGGGTCAGGGGCAGCTCCCCCCTCCGGGGCTGCGCGGGAGTCCGGCGGGGGAGAAGCGCTGGGAGAGTGGAAATGTACCCGCGGCGGCCGGAGCGGCGGGTGCGCGCCCGCGGGGCGACGGCAGGGGGCGTGGCCCTTGTTTACCTTCTCCCAACTCAGCCGGTTCGCGTCCCGCTCCGGGGATGGTTCTGCAGTCCCTGGCCCTCCGCCTCCGCCCCTGCGCCCTGGGTGGTACCGGGAAGACGTAGGCAAGTGGCAGCCCCAACCTGGACTTAGCACATGCGACCCCCAAATGAGTGACACTGCAGCCCCCCGCCCCCACCAAGCACCGCTGCAGTCCCTCTCCCGGATCCCCGGCCCGGCCCCGCCCCCGGCAGTGGCATCTTCCCGGCCTCACCTCCTTCCTCTCTTCCTCTCTCCCTCCCTCCTTCCCACCCACTCGCCTGCGCCTGCGGAGCGGCTCCTGCCTGCCTCCTCCCGCCTGTGTGCAGACTTGTGGCTCCCTCCGGTCCCTTCCCGCCCATCCTGGGCCCTAACACACCCTCTTCTCCAGGCCAAGGGATGAGAGGGGCTTAGCCTGGCAATTAGTAGCTGTTATGTCTGAAGATGGGGATGTCTGTGAGGCAGGCAGGAAGGCTTCACTGTACCTTCCAGAGGCCCAGAACACCCCTCCCCAACACACACCCAGTTCCCTATCATACACAGCTGTCCACCCCCCAAGGGGCTCGGGGCCCTTACTCGTTTCACCTAAACCCCTTCCCCTACCCCAGGTGTCCAGTCCACCTCCCGGCGGTGCCCTCGGCCCCAACCGCCTCTTGCCCTTCCTTGGCCTGGGCCGGAGCCCCCCACAGCCACCTCCGGCTCCTCCTCCCGGCTCCCGCGGTCGGAATCACGCCGGCGCGCCTCCAGCCTGCGGTCCCGCGGACTGCCTCCAGGGGCAGGCTGGAGGCGCGTGCCATCCTTACCCGCCCCCCCCCCCCCAAGCCCGTAGCCTCTGCCACCCGCCGGGGCAGTTGACTTTTCTTTTTCTTTTCCTACCGTCTTCGGTGCAAGTCTGGTGCCCAGGGCTGGTGGGGGCGGGAAGGGCCATGTTTCCCTTTTCCCGGTGCCAAGGGCACGCTGCAGCCGGAAACTCTGGTCTCTGCAGATTTCCAAACCTTGCCCCTGCACTTAGCACACCCCCTCCCCAACCCCTGTTCATGTGCAGGATTCTGAGACAGTTTCACCCAGAGGCTGAAACTCTGCAAGGCGGTCATCAGGGGGCATCATATTTGCACTCAGCATTGCCGAAGGGGGTGGGGAAGCGCTGAGTAGGCGTGCCTGGCTTCCCTTCTTACCTTTGCTTTGAGGGGAGGATCCCTGATCTTTGAGCCGAGGCAAGCTGTCAGGAGGCCCCCTTCGCGGTTCTGCTTGCAAACTGAGTCCCGGGCCCCGGTGGTAGTAGGGCCACCTGGCCCCTCTTCCCAGGGTGGCATTAACTCCCTTCACTGGTAAAATTCCCAGTAGGACATTTGGCAAAAGGACCTGACAGGGAGCTGCCAACCAGGGCTGGCCCTGTTTCCTGGGTTCTCAGGGTGCTGGCTTCTCCCCTACCCTGACTTCCTCTCTCACCTCAGGGCCCCAAGTGAATGCACCATCCCTCCTGTCCCATCTTCCTGGGGCAGGTTGGGACCCGCCAGCAGAGGAGGAAAATAACAACAGAGTAACTGTAAGGGGAAGGAATGAGTAATGAAGCTGACCCAGGCAGGGAGGAGGGCTTTCATGTTTAAGAGATGCTATTTGCTTTTTAGGTCACAGGCTGCAAAAACAGGCTTTGATCCGAAGTGGGCGAATAATTTATTGAGAAAGTTTGCATGGTAGAAAAAAAGGGCTGTTTGTTTGATCTGGAGGCCTCTTAGTTGTCCGAAGTGCTGTTGGCCCTTGTTTAGAGTGGAAAGCATTTGGTTCCACAGCAAATGCTTCGCAGAGGGAAGTCCTCGCCCCAGGCAGCAGGGCTTGCAGGGAATGTTGGATGTGAAACTGTTTGGCCAAGGGTCTCCCCAGCACTTTTGGAGATGAAGTGTTTAAGGATAAAGTTGTTTGGGCTTGAGATGCAGCAAATGTTTCCAGAGCGTTTCCCATCCAACAGGCTTTTCCTTTCCCTAAATTGCCTAGCTGAACAGCCAGTAACGCTGATCCAAGGGGCTGTCAGAGATCTCACTTAGCTTTTATGACAGGTGAGGTGGGACGGCTGGTCCCCAGTCCCCAGGTGCACCCCAGAGTAGAGGTTAGGCTTTGACACTGACTTCCACATCCTGGAGGTTGAGGGCAGGGTGTTCTGGTTAATGATGTTCCAGTTAACAGGGTGAAGGCTGTCTTGTGCCCGAGACCCAGGTCGGAGGCCTCCAGTCCAAATTTGCCCCAGTTCGTGCAGCAGGCTCTCAGGGGGCCTCACACTTCTCCCTTTAGGTTCTCTAAGGGAAGGCCAGGTCAGAGCCGTGAGGATGGGAAGACAGCTCACTTTCCCTGCCCTCCACCTAGGAACCTTCCCGTGTGGCTCAAAGCCTAGGACTCCGGGAAGGTTCTCAGACAATCCATGGGAATCTGGAGTAGCGGCCACACTCAGGAGTGGCTGTCCTGTGGGATGGAGTACCCCATCTGGGGTCAGACCGCTTAGCTTTGAACACTGGCTGCGCAGTCACCAGCATGCCAGCTATTCTGTGCCTCAGTTTCTTCATCTGCAGATAGGGTTAATAACAATACCTACCATAAAGAAGACTAAACCTAAAGCCAGGCGTGTGGTAAGCGCTTGATTAGTATTAGTCATTCTAACTATGATTATTAATGACCTGGAGAGGGTCCAAATGCAGCTTTGACCTTTGATCTCTCCCCTTTAGGCTTGGCCGAAGAGCCAACCCCCTTCTCTGAAGAAGGGGTCAGAAGGACCCTGCAGTTGCCAGTGGGCAACCATCTGTGGGAGCAAGCGGACTGAGCTCTGCCCTCTCTGAGGTGGAGAGTAGGGTGAGAGGCGCCGAAGGACCAAGTAGACAAAGCCCCCTTCACTCTCCCAGGATCCCCTTGGTACGTCCCCAGAACTGGGCCTGGAGGGTGGGTGCGGGCCACATGTTCCGGAAGAGCTGGGTGCACTCCAGGACACTTAGAACTGCAGGTGGGCACTGATGGGTGTCGGAGGAGAGGTTGGGCTTCCCTGCACTCAGAGAAGCAAGTGTGGGTGAGGGTCTGTGCGTACCAAATCATTTCTGTAGCAGCAGTTACTGCCCCCGAGAAGGCATTAATGTTAACGAGAGATAGGAAGGAGTGGGGCCCTGACCCCTGTTTAAAGCCATTTAAGACTGGCAGTTCTTGTTTTCTGAATGTCTGGCCTTCCCGACACAAGGAGGCTCTGAGGACAGGTTTTCCAGCCGAAATATCATTAAATTGTATTAGCATCTTATTACACACACGCCTTAGTGGTCTGCCTCAGACAGGGAGAGTTTTTGTTTCTCTTTGAAAGATTGTGTCTGGAATGGTAAATTGCCTGCCTGAGAGCCTCCCCCGCTCCCCTTTTTTGAAGGAGAAAGACGAAATCCTGCTGTGTGTGGTGGTGGTCAGGGCAGGCCTGGTGGCCCCCAGAGAGGAGCGGCCGGAGGCCAGGTTGGGGTGTTTTAACTGCCTGGGGAGCGGCTGCAGTAGCAGGCCTGAAAGGCCCACTGTTCCCAGGGTCAGCTGGAAGGGCGTTAATGGAGGCCCGGGGTGTTTATTTGAGTTTATTTGCAGAGAGGTCTTTAAAGGGGGCTGGCACTGGGCATTGGTGTTTCAAGTCCAGACCCAAGGCCCCCACTAAGACCAGTGACCAGCGCTGCCAAGAAAACATCTGCCACCAAATTGCTGCCCTATTACTGAGTTGGCACTGATCGTTAGCCAGGAGCCCGACCAAATAAAGAGCCCTGGAAAATGTGTGAGGTTAAGATGGGGAAGAGGGCTATGGAAACAGGGCGAAATCTCGGGCCGGGGTGTTTGTTCCTGCGAGCTCCAGGCAGGCCTGCTGGGCTGTGTGGTCCCCGCACTTCTAGAGGGAGGGGACAAGAATATCCTGGGCACTCTGCACATATCAAGACCCTGTCACATGCTGGGTGCCATGCGAGGAGGGCTCACTCCCGTGGACCATCCATCCTGGGGGAGGAGATTTAACAAGTAGATTAGCAAACAAACTGGGGTGGGTGCCCTGAAGACCCTGAATAACCGGCACTCTGCATAGAGCTGGTGACATTTCAGCGGAAGCCTGAGAAATGAAAAGTCAGACGTACCCTATCTGTCAAGACCATCACAGGCAGAGGGCACACGGGCTGGGTACGGAGTCCCAGAGCACAGACAGTGGGGCTCCTGCCAGGAAATGCGAGGAGGCAGGTGTAGCTGGAAAGTGGAGGGAAGGGCTGCTGGGCAACGTGCATTTGTGAAGGTTACAGATGGTCTCCTGGTCAGGGGCTTGGGTGTTACCCTTTGGTCAGCAGGAAGCCTTTGAAAGATTTTAAATAGGGGCATCACATGGTCTGATTTATACTTTTTGAAGATCGTTCTGGCTGCTGGATTGTGAGGGAGCAATAGTAGAAGCTGGGAAGTCAACGAGGAATCCAGGCGGAAGACGAGAGGGCTTGGACCTGCTTGGTGGCAGGAGAAATGGGGAAAGGTGCATGGGTTCATGGTGTGTTCTGCAGGGAGAGCCCACTGGACTTGCCAAGGGTTGGCTGTGGGGTAGAGGACACACAGAGAGGCTGTGGGGATGCTGCTGCTTTGGGGTAACCTTTTGAGACCTACATTCCCGAAGGAGAGCTTCCTATCTGTGTCTCCATGCTGGGGACTGTGTGGGAGGTGCAAATGGAAGGAAAGGGACCTTTCATTCCTTGAGTCTCCCTTGTGTAGGTGGGAGGAATGTGCCTTGTGACACACCCTCCAGAGCAGACCTTGCTTGGGAAGAACTTGGAGGGGCCGGTGGAGAGGGAGAACCCAGAGGCCAAGATCAAGTCTCAGCATTCCCAATGCCCACCTGTATTTGCAGTCTCGGATATCAGCTTTGGTGAAGGAGTTCTCCCTGTCCCCCTTGCTAGGAGGGTTCATGGGGCAAAAGGCTGCCCTTGCAGGGGAGCCCAGGCCTCATCTGGGACTTCATTAGCCACTGACTATGGAGGCTCACCTGAGGCAGAGAGGCCTTTGGAACAGACTTGGGTCAAAGGCGGGAATCTTCACTCACTGACAGTGACTTTCCTCTGAAGCCTAGTTATTGTTTCAGTCAGGCCACCACCAGATCTGCTCCCTTAATAACACCCTGCCCAGGAGGACTCTGGGCTGTGTGACTGTGCAGGGTGGACAGTCACTGGCCGAGGGTGGGGTGCAGGTCTACTACACGCTGGCTGGTCCTGGGCAGCAGGACACAGCGTTATGAAGAGTGTTGGCAGTCAGGGGTTCTTGTATAGAGGACCTTCCCTACTGTGCAGCATCGCTGCTGCCTCTGGGGAGCCCCCCAGGTGGACACCGGTAGGAGGTCTCTACCTGGCCCAGGGCCGCCGTGGTATTCGTAACCGACACCTATGTGGAGAGCCAACCACTGTGCTCAGGGCTTTCTGCTGCTCTCATTTACTCTTACCAGCTGATTCTGGCCCAAAGATGTGTTTAGTTTGGCCCTCTCCAAGTGTTTTTAAAGTTCTGAATCAGTTGCCAACATTTTAAGTTCAGGAGATTTATGTAAAAATCCAGATCCAATGTGTGTCCTCGGGGAGGTATGTCTTTCCCATGGTCCCTGGTCTGGTGAGGGGTGTGGCTTGTACGCTATGTGAGAGCCAGGTTTGGAAGTGCCCTCTTTGCTAGAAATGAAGAGAAACGCAATTCCTGAGCAGCCCGCTGCAGAGGAAAGCAGGTGGGTGCATTGGTAGCGCCTCTCCCCAACTCCTACCCAACCAGTAGGGTAGGCAGCTGGGTAGGCAAGATGTAAGTTAGAGTCAGGGCTTTGTTTAAAATCATTCTCAGACCCCAGAGGACAGGGAGGACGGGTGGCCGTGGGTGGTAGAGCATCACTGCCTGCACGCGCTCCGCTGCATGGAGGCAAGGAGAGGGCTAGAGGTCAAGAGCATGGCCTCTCAAATCAGATTTCTTAAAAGCACTGTGATCTTGGGCAAGTCACTTCACCTCTGCTTTGTTTTCCTCATCTGCAAAAGGGAAGCAGCCCTCATGCCTGCCTGTATCCAGGGTCTGTTCTGGGGGCTTTGTAAGGTCCCCATGTACCATGGCATCCCCCACCCTGGGCACAGTCAGTTGTCCCCTCCTCCCGGCCACCCATGTAGCTCATACTGCTGGGCATCCCTCTATACCTGCACCCCTTCTGCAGAGCCCTTGTCTGTGCCTTCAGAGCTGGGCCATACACAGCGCCAGGGAACCTCCCTGTCATCCCGATCTCGCTGTTGGGGGACATGGTGGCAGGTCTACTCCGAGGTAGGTGGGCCCTCCTGGTCAGCTCAGAGGTCTGCAGGGCTGCATGCAGTAGGAGAAGGGGAACCCCAGGCCTGGCATGGACAGACTTGGGGTGTTGGCAGGTAGCAGATAGGATCATAGGTGGGGCCGGGAACCTGATAGGCCTGCGGCTGGGCTGGGCAGTGGGGCTTTTCCCTGCTGACACTCGGCCCAGGTTCCAGACTGGAACAGGATGGAAGGTGCTCTGGGCCTGAAACCCAGGGCAGGTTAACAAGCCACTTGGGGTGCTCCCCTCCAAGAGGGGACAGGAGCAGACTCGGCCACCCAGTCTCTGCAGGATTAGAGGAAATAGCGGGTGGGAAGGCACTGCCAGTAGGCAGGAGCCGATGAGGGCAGCTTGGCGCGGGCTTAGGGATCAGGCCAAGTGGATTCAAATCTGAGTTCAGCCAGTTACTAGCCAGACAAGGCACTGAGCCTCCCCAGTAAATGAAGCTAATAGTTCACAACTCAGCAGGTTGCTAGAAACTCGAGGCAGCTGAGATAGCATGAGGAGAGGAGTGAGCTGAGTGGGAGAGCTGCCCTTCTTAGCCTGAAGTTAAATACTGCAGTCGAGATATAATTGGTCTGTACTTTTACCTGGAGAAAGGCCCTGGGTGCAGGCGGGAGCCCAAGACCAGTCACCCCTGGGCCTGGTGTGTCTCAGGGACCCAGCCTGGAGCCTCCCTGTCCCCACCCCCATCTCCACCCTCCTGGTTACCCCATTCAGGATGTGTCCTCGGTGCTAACTGGGATGCTTGTCCATAAACTCAGGCAGCGTGGTCCTCTTGGAAGAATCCATCGTGTTTCCTCTGCCTTCCCCTCCTTAGCACCCAGCGAGGCACCAGTTGCAGCTTTTGGATGGGGGTGGGTTCTCTGATGGGCCTGGGTTTCCTCGGGAGGAAGCCGGTTCTGGGCAAGTCCTGTCATCTTAGATTCCTGCTCCTCTGAGGCTCCAGGCTCAGGAGATGAGAGGTGCAGCCTCCTTTCCCCTCCCCCACCCCAGCCCAGGGTGGGTGAGGAGGCATTGGGGCTGGCTGGGGCAGGGCGAGTGTGGGGAGAGGTAGGTTTCTGGTGATTTTCAGGGGGATCGAGGGTTTCCCGAGCTGCCTGTGAGTACATTGGGGCCTGCCTTTCGTTACAGATGGAAGAGAAGAGGCGAAAATACTCCATCAGCAGCGACAACTCTGACACCACTGACAGTAAGGCCTGCCATTTGGGGCTTCTCCGGGGAAAGCCCGTGAACAGTCACGGTACCCACAGCCTGAATGGGGAGAGGCAGGCTGTTGTGGTCTCAGTGGTGATGAAGGCGTACATCAGGCCAGGGCCCTGTGCTCCCGGGAAAGTGCCCACACCACCCTGGCCCCCGGGGCCTCGAGTTCCTCTTCCCTCCATGCCCTCTATCCTGACTGTCTCAGCCGCACCTGTTTGGCTCTGGTGGGGACAGACATGCTCCCCTCTGGGACTCTGCCTCTGTGGCTCTAGCTCCCAGGGCACATTCCCCTCCCTGTGACCCTCCTGTCGAGTCAGGGCCGTAGAGGAGGCCTATACATGGCCCATAGAAAACTTGTCTCTGTTATAATTATCTGATAGGTATGGTTATCTAACAACTGGTAAGCTCCTTGTTCAGATGGGTCGTGTCTTGCTCGCTCCTCATCCCCAGCTCAATCTGGCGCATCACAGGTGCCCAGAGAGTGTTTGCTGAAGAAATGAGTGAAGGGGTCTGACCTTCACGAGGTCTCTGTGATAGGCTCTCCAAGGTAGGCTAGTGTGTGGGCTGAGAGTGTCCTTGGGATGTCTAGGGGTGTGGGGACATTGTCGAGGAGAAAATAGGGCTCCCTCTTCTGAGTTTTGGGGGGGCGGTGGAAGGTGAGAGCTTTTCTCCCGTAGTAGCAGGCAGCTCTTCTCAGCTGCCCCAGGGGCACGCTGCCCTGTGTAGGAGAGACTCGCTGCTAAGGAGGTTCCTGTCTAGTGGTAGAGGCTGGTGGAAGCCCAGGCTGAGGAAGAGGCTGCATGGCCAGGGAGGCCGGGCCTGGAGCCCCCCTGCCCCAGACCTGTTCGTTGACATAGGTGGTGAGCACCCGGGATTAAGGATACCACTGAGGACCCTTAGAGCTCCCAAGATCCACACCTTCCCCCCAGGTGCACTAGTTTGGCAGGTTTGGTCCCAGTCCCTGCCCCTTGCCCAGATCTCATTCACTGTCCTCTGGGGTCTGTTGGCTCAGCTTGGCTCTGGTGTCAAACCTGACCAGCCCTTCCTCCCTGTGGTGGGAGATCGCAGCATCCTGCCCTCTGCGGCTCTGACCACACTGCCTGTGGCCTGGCTCAGTAGAGCCAAGAAGAGCAGCATCCTCTCAACTTTACTGCCTGCAGAGGAGCCCTCGAGGGCCATGCACCTACAAGGGGTGGGCATCTGGGCCACTGAGCCCTGTAGCCACATTGGATCCGGGCCAGGCTGATGCACATTCTCTTCTCAGCAGCCCCCCACCACTGTG
This sequence comes from Anoura caudifer, assembly GCA_004027475.1. Taxonomy (NCBI): domain Eukaryota; kingdom Metazoa; phylum Chordata; class Mammalia; order Chiroptera; family Phyllostomidae; genus Anoura; species Anoura caudifer. Next base: position 88,714 of record PVKU01003606.1, read on the forward strand.
TCCACCCACGGCTGCTGCCCCTTTGACCCACAGGATGGAGGCTACAGCCCTGTCATTCAGCAAGGGCCTTAGGCCCTCATGACAGTAGCTGATGTAGCACTGTGTGCTGAGACTGCAGGCGTGATAGCCTCTAATTCTCGCAACCACCCTTTGAAGGCAGGCGATCAGTCTCCTGCCCCCCATTTTGTAGAAGATCATACTGAGGCTCGGAGAAGCTGTTATTTGCCCAGGGTGACAAGCGAGTAGGTGGCTGAGCCAGGGCTCAGGCCTGGTCTGTGAGTCTGCAGCTCAGCCCTGCCTCTGTCTGCTCACTGGGCATCACCCAGGAGGAAGCTGAGGACCTGAGAGGGCAAGGGACTTCTCGTGGGTCACACAGGAAGCTAATACTGAGTGCCGGTCACTGCTTTTTATTTCCCTAGCCCCTTCCGGTTGGTGAGTGGAAGGGAGGTTACGTCCTCGTGGATCATGGGAGAGGCCCAGAGTGGGGACAGGCCACCAGGCGCTCATAGTAATGCCACCTCCTGCGCCTTCAAGGACAGGCTTCCTGACCTTGGGGGTGGGTGGGTGGTGATCCTGGCCTTCTTGGGGCCCCTAATGGGCTGTGTTCTCTCTGCAGGTCACACTACATCTGCCTCAAGATGCTCCAAACTGCCCAGCAGCACCAAGCCGGGCTGGTCCCGGCAGAACGAGAAGAAGCCCTCAGAGGTGGGTGGTGATCAGTGTCCTAGAGAAAGGTGAAGCAGGGACGGGGAGGCCAAGGAGCAGAGACCTGGGGAGAGCGAGCTCTGCGGACGAGTGGGGGAAGCACTCCCAGCAGAGGGCACAGCCAGTGTGGCTGAGTAGAAGGAATGGGGGGAGTGGTGCCTTGTAGATTGTAAAGATGCTTCTGGTGATCTGATTGAGAGAAGAAGCCTTTCCAGGATCATCAGCAGGGTAATGACATAGTCTGGTGCTTTAATGAAAGGAAGGTCCCACTGGCTGCTGGGAGAATGGTTTGCTGGGGACACTGGTGGCAGCAGAAAGGATTCTGTTGCAGTTGACCAGAAGTTGCACGACAGTGGCTTAGAGCCCAGCGGGGGCCGTGGAGTAAGGAGCAGTAGGAGTCAGGGCACTTTGGAGGCTGAGCCAGGGTGACAGGATTGCTGATGAAGGGGGGAAGGATGGATCCTCAGAATCACCCAGTTATCTGCTCCTTATTAGGCCCAGTTCACAGGCGTTTGCATTGTAAGCCTTCCTTACTTTGACCTGTGGCAGGTAGAGTGGCTTCGGGAACTGCCGAGCAGTGGGGGTGGGGTGGGGGTCCTAGAATTCCATCTAGGGCCTCATCCCGCCCTCCTAGGTCTTCAGTGTCTTTCTTTCTCTAGGCAAAGAAGAGGCCGAGGGAGCACTGAATTTCCGAGAAGGTGGGGGTTTTTGAATCCGGCCTTTAAGAGAGGCACTGTCTGCAGCCTACGTACAGGGTAGCCAGGCACTGGGCTGGAGGCTTTAGTTTTTAATCCTTAATGGTGCCCTCCCGGAATTCTCAGTCCTGTTATAATAGGGTAACTGAGGTTCCCAAAGTTATATAGTCAAGACCTGAAGTTTGAGGGGCCAACAGTGCCCAAGGTGGGAAGGCCCTTGGCTTGGGGTTAGGTGGGGGTGGGGGAGCGGTATCTGTGTTCTGAGCCTGGGCCCTCCTTTCCCCGCCCTCAGCCACAGGAGCGTCTGGACGTGAAGGGTCATTAGCCAGCCCCTCGGGGGTCTTCCGCAGAAACTTGCATTTGAAAAAGGACTCCCCGCCTCCTGGAGTTGGCAGACCCTGGGACTCTCCCTTTGTGGGGAGTGGGGAGCCTTTGAGACCTGATGCCTTCCACACCCATCCCCCAACTTGCTGTCCTCTCTTGGCCCCGTGGAGGAGGGGTGGAGATGGAAGGAGGTACCTCCAGGAATGCAGTCAGTACTGGACCGGAAGCTGGGAGGAGGATTCTGTTCTTGAGGCTTAGTGTTGTCCTGTACTAGCCCCTGGGAGGACCCCTCCTCAACTCTACTGCCCCAGGGGCTCCCCTATTGTTATGGTTGAAATAGTAAAACAATAGCTACCTTTGTGTGCCCTGCTGGTCCTGGGAGGCAGTGATTGTCATGCCCTTTTTGGAGAAGAAGAACCCGCCCGCTGCTTTCCGTGGCTATTCAGGTTTGAGAAAGGCTGAAAAGTTCTGGGGAGCTCTAGGGAGCTCCATCCTCCTGCACAAGTAGGAGGAGGGGCCTGCGGTCCAGGCAGAGATCCCAGGGGCTGGGTTGTCGCCTACACCCAGGACGACACCCAGGACGTGCTGGTGGTGGGGAGGAAACAGGTGTCAATGCAGGTCGAGGAGAAAGAGTGATTTGCATGGGGCTGAAAATTCCCCTGCCTCTTGGGTTTTCCAGGTCAGAGCCTTTGAACCTTTCTCCACCTAAAAATAGAGCCAGGCCATGTGAGGGTGTTGGTGCCGGGCCCTTTCTGGGGACTGGCTACACGAGGCCCTGCTTTGGAGCGCAGGAGGCCCAGCCCTCGGGTCCTGGGCTCCGGGAGGGCTGAGGAAGTCCTCCCCACTTAGAACTATGGCCAGGGACAAGCTTCCCTCCTACAAAGGCTGGAGAGCAGCCTTCGAGGTTTCCCTGTCCCCTAAGTGAGGAGGCTGAGCCATCACCACCATAAATTCCAAGCTATCTCTGGGTGGAGAAGAAACCGTCAATGAAAGCTTCCAAATTATTTGGCTCATGAGAAGGCGGAGATGAAAACGAGGATTTGGCGGCAGAGAACGTTTGCACTAAATCTCGCTGGGCTGTAACCTTCTCTTTCTGTGACTGGTTTGGAGAGGAGGGCCTTTCCAGTCTGCTGGTCTGGGGGCTGAGGGCCCTGTCCCTGGGAGAGTAAGAGGCCTATGGATGGGGTAGCCAGCAGGCTGGTCACAGGGTATGTTCCCAGTCTGGCCCGAGTTCCCAGCCAGAATGTTTCAGGGTGATGCTGGTGGTACAGGACCCCCTCCCTGGTAGCCACACGGTTCACTTCCTCTCCTCACCTCTGAATGGGGACGTTGACGGGTGGGGTGTCTGAGGACCGGCAGTACTTAGCGTAGCAGCACTGCCGGCCCATAGTGCAGTCAGCAGCTATGGAGAGGGCTGGGGTTGGTTTTCCTTGAACCTGAGGGGCTGTCCCTGTGGTGGTGACCTGTCAAGGCCCTCCCTTCCCAGCGCAGCCCAAGGGTGCAAATCAAGGGGCACCCTCCACACCAGAGTGAGGGGACCCTGGGCGGGACAAAGTGCTCTCGGACAAGGAGTCAGGACCCTGGACAGGGCTGAGGCCTTGAGGCCCAGAATCTTAACCACCCTTAGCCAGTGGGTGGCCTTCCTCAGCCAGAGTGAAAGTGGGGTGCAGGCTTTGGACCCCGGGGGCTGTCAGGATGGGCCCTGGGGGCCTGGGAACCTGGGCCAGGGTTTCTGATGGAATCCCACCAAGTCTGAGGCCGACCCCGAGGACACAGGCAGCTGCCTTCCTCCGCTTTGCCTGCCAGCAGCATCTCAGCAAGGCCGAGCTCTGTTGCGTGGGGATTAAGTCGGCTAGGCCAGGCCCGAAGGAGGAAGCGGGATTATTAGCGTGGCCTGGAGAGGCATCAGTGTGGAAATCATGCCAAGGCCTTGGGTTTCTGACTTGACGTGTTTCACCAAATGGCATCACTGTTTGGTTGTTGGTGCTTAACACTTTGTGGGTCGCATCTGTCTGAATCCAGTGGAGATCACGGACCAACTCCAGGAATTCTGACTTAAATGGCCTGGAGTGGGGCCCCAGTACCTGTGCTTTTTACAAGCCTTCCCTCTAGAAGCCAGGATTAAGAACTACTGCCATAGAACTTTCTCCTTAATTTGCTAAGACAGGAGTTGCAGCCTGGTTGGGCCTTCCTAGAAGATCCTGAGATTGCAGGGAGGAGGCGAGGCTTTCTAGCCTGACACAGTGACCTAAACAAAGGCAGAGAGTGGGTGGGGGCAGTTCCCCCAGCTCACCCCCACTCCCCTGGAGGCTAGGGGACTGACAGGTTGCTGCCAAGCCCTCTGCCTGGCAGGGCAGTTCCAGAAGAGATCTGCAACCCTAGTTGGTGTGGCTCAGTGGATTGAGTACTGACCTGCAAACCAGAGGGTTGCTGGTTCTACTCCTGGTCAGGGCACATGCCTGGGTTGCAGGCCAGGTCCCCAGTGGGGGGCGCACAAGAGGCAACCACACATTGATGTTTCTCTCCCTCTCTTTCTCCCTCCTACCCCTTCTCTCTCAAAGTAAATAAATAAAATCTTTTTAAAAGAGAGAGAGAGAGACCTGGAAGCTGCTGTGAGGCTGTCTTCCTCAGGCTAGGGCAGAGCGGCAGGTGGGGGGTCTGGCCACATGGTGGAGGTTTCCTCCAGGAAGGCTGCTTGAAGTAGAAGGCTGTGTTTTCAGGAAGTCTGATGCTCAGAACTCATCCAGTAGGCAGGCCCATGGATCTTCAGGGCCCAAGAGCTCGTGGTGCTGCTTAAACTCAGCATGCACGCAGGGGCATCTGATAGACCCTGCCTGGTGCTCTAGGGGCTGAGGCAGCAGGCCCTGTCCCTGGGGAGCTCGTCCTTGGGCTGCAGCAGGATGCAGGTGCCCACACAGGAAAGTGTCCGTTACGAGGGGAGCAGCTAGCTTGGCCACTGAGGAACTCTGTGACCTTGGGCAAATGACTGTTTCTTTCTGAGCATCAGCATCAGTAGAGTCCTACCCTGCAGCCTGCATGGACTTTCTGGTCTGTAGATGTGACGGTCCTTTCTGAGACCTATGGAGCTGTGGGTGGGGGTGATCCAGAAGTGAGCGGAGGTGACGCTGGCCTCCCTGGGACAGAGACCTGGGTGGTCCCAGAGTAGGGTGGGTGGGAACTGGGATCCAACTCTCAGCTCCTGTGTTTTTTTTTAAGTTGATCTTATTTTTATATATATTTTAACTGTATTTTTCCATTACCATTTAACCCCCTTGTACCTCCTCCTCCCCTCACAATCACCACACTGTTGTCTGTGTCCATGCCCTTTTTCTTTTTTTTTTTTATCAGAAAGGGTAAAATTTTCTTTTTTTACAGCTGAGTAGCATTCCATTGTGTCAATGTCCCATGGTTGTTTTATCCACTCATCTACTGATGGACACTTGGGCTGCTTCCATATCTTGGTAATTGTAAATAATGCTGCAATGAACATAGGGATGCTTATGTTCTCTCAAATTAGTGTTTTGGGTTCCTTCAGATATATTCCGGGAAGTAGAATTGCTAGGTCAAAAGGCACATCCATTTTTGATTTTTTGAGGTATCTCCATCCTGCTTTCCACAGTGGCTGCACCAGTCTGCATTCCCACCAACAGTGCAGAAGGGTTCCCCTTCCTCTACATCCTCACCAGCACTTGTTTTTTGTTGATTTATTGATGACAGCCATTCTGACAGGTGTGAGATGGTATCTCACTGTGGTTTTAATTTGCATTTCTCTGATGATTAGTGAGGTTGAGCATCTTTTCATATGTCTGCTGGCAATCTGCATGTCCTCCTTGAAGAAGTAAGTGTCTTATCAGCTCCTCTGTAAGCCCTGGTGACAAACCAGTTAGTACATCTCTGAATGAGGGAGGGGGACCTCTTTGCAGGTTCACCAGTGCTCAGCCTCTGCCCCTGGGGGCCGAGCCTGGGAGAAAGGTGATCCTTATGGACAGCCTCTGCCAGCACTGGGGTGTCCCCAAGACCCCAGTGTTGGGGAAAGTTCAGTGAGTGAGCAGTGAGGATTCAGGTCATTATCTTGACCCTTTGCTTTTAAAATGAGACCCAGGGGCCTGGGGGAAAGCAGGGGTGACCCGATGGTGTTGGGACACAAGACCACGGGATCCGTAAGATGCCTTCCTGGAGGAGAAGAGTTGGTGTCCAGATGCTGGGTGTAACCTATTTCATGTTAAAACAATGATGGCGTATGTTGTGCTGACAGGCCAGGTGCCCACCAACTTGGGAGAGAAAACAGGAGAATCCCCAGAGAGGTTCTGGGCTGCCCTCATGTTTTCCAGACCTGTTTGCATCCGCAGCGCCTTTGTTGCCTGGGAGCAGGCACCAGTGAGGAGAACCTCGCACCGAGCTCAGTGCCTGCTCGCGGAGCCTCCCGCTGCCTTCCTCTGGGTCTCGTGTAGTCGGAAACAGTGCTGCTCCCGCCAGCTGGAAAGGCCTCCTGGCCTCTGGGACTTGTCTCGCAAAAGAAATGTGTGTAATAAATTCTCTTTTAAGAGCAGGAAGTGCTGTTATCCTTGTGAGAGAGAAAGAGATGTTGAGAGAAAGAACATGTATTTGTGTCTGTGTGTTTTTAGCGTGTGTCCAAATGTGGTAGCTTGGATGAGTCTGAGCCTTTCTTTTGCTGCTGTTTTGTGTCTAATTTTTAAGTATCTTTAACTTTGCTCTTGGCTGAGATACTCATTATCAGGCTCCAGCTCAGGAAAGAGATTTTTTTAAAGAGCGAACACCTGGGGGGTTTGCAGGTAGCATCGCGGTGGCTAAAGCACAGTGCAGACCTGGACCCAGCGTTAACCTCGGTGAGTCTCAGTGCGCATGTCTGTAGGAGGGGCGCTGTGAATTAGGTGAGATCGCTAAGCAAGGCGCGGGGCATAGGGCTTGCTCTGTCACCGCTGTGCAGCCACTCCTCGCCACTATCCACTGTTTCTAGTGAGACGAGGTGCTCAGAAAAAAGCTGATCAAAATGAGGTGTCCCGTAGGAATTTCGCTCGATGTTTCAGGACAGACCCTCAGACATCCTCAGGAGGGCAAGGGGGAAGGTACCACTTCCAGCTCTGCCCTGAGGCTCTGTTTCCCTTGGCTTTGGGACAGTGACCAAGACCAGTTCCTGAAGCCCACAGAAGAATCATCTGCCAGGCAGGCAGGACGGGGAGTTTCTGGCTGTAGTCACACTGCAGATGGATCTGGGTTCATCCATCGATGCGCTCACTTGCGGGGCAGGCATTTCTTGAACCCCTGCAGCGTGCCCAGCACCGTGCCACTGACGGTGCCCTGATAAACCCGGTACAGGTGGAGGCCTGCCTCTCCCAACTCAATCATCAGAGCAGACAGACACCGAATAAATACTTTCACAAACAATCATATTTAGTGATTGTGGCAAGTGCCAGGGCCTTTCCTTAAGTAACTGACTTCTTGGTCTGAATACTGTGATACAGTAATTCACCCTGGAGAAAAGGAAGCAGAGTCCAAGTCCTGCGGGATGAAGTATTCAAATAATATCCACAAGTCTTGTAATCGTATTAGAGAGCTCACTGCATGGCACGGTGAACACTGCCCGTTGTCATTGTCTTTATTTGCTTTTGGAGGTCACATAAGACTCCACTGATATTTTCAGGCAGAGTCTGCTTTGGGTTCTCCCTGGAGAAATGGGGCACAAAGCTAGACAGAGTCCAGTGGTTGCCAAGGGCCAGGCCATGAACTGTGTCCTTACTTCAGGCAGAGCAGGGTCTGCGGCTCCCTCCAGAGCTGTGCCGGCACCTCTGGCCCTCAGATGGGTTATTACATTAGAATTTTAGACCTTTGAACGTTCTTCCTACCGTTTGAAGAAGCTACAATTAACATCTCCTAAGCAGTGCAGCAGAACTTGGTTGCTAGGCAACAGGCCTTTAACGACAATTTGTCCATTTCTGCCAAAAAGAGAAAAATAGTAAACACTCACATTCTTAGAAAATTGCTTGTTTTCCAGCGTCTAACTTTCTTGCCACAGTGAGGCCTCCAGTTCATCAGTGTCAGTTTTATTCTCTATTTAGTTTTCAAAAATCATTTAGAGACATATTAAGAGAATAATTGAGCCTTTTTCCTGAGCCTAATCTCTGGCTACTCAAAACATCTGGGTTATAGTGAATTGCCGTATTTGTGGGCAGGTTTGACATGGATGGACAGAGGCTCCTCTGAAAGGTGGCATGCCCGGTGGTAGCCCCGCTGCAACCCAGGAAGGCAGTGCAGATCCCTGGGAGGCTCCTGAGTCCTTCAGCCTGCGTTGGCACCTAGCACCTGCCAGGCCCTGTGCACACTGCTGCGCTCCAGCCTACTGCTGGGCCAAACCTCACTGAGATGGCCTTCTGCTGGGGAGATGTGGCAAGAAACCAGGAGATCCCACACCGGGGCTCTGGGAGCTCCGAGGAAACCCAGAACCCAGCGTGGCATTGGGGAAGTCTTCCCAGAGCAGATGTGGGCTGGACTGAGACCTTGAGGCTGAGGCAGGCCGGCTCTGCTTTGGCAAGGGGCAGTGTCCCAGCAGGCCCCTCCCCAGTGCCGCACAGAAAAGTGCTCTGAATACCGTGCTGGAGAGGGGCTGCGCTGGAGAGGGGCTGCGCTGGAGAGGACTCGGGGCTGGTGAGGTACACCATGCAGCTCCCCCGCAGCTCTGCTTGAGGGCAGTTGCAACTTGCAAAGTCTCTGTCTGATTTGCATAGTTCAGCTCTTGCAGAAGCCACCTGATTTGACTTCCGGTTAACGCAAGGGAATTAACAGAAGTGACAGTGAGCCCTGTGGCCAAGAGTGGCAAAGGGGCTATGGGGTGGTCGCAGCCTGGGTTCCTTTGCCACATATGGGACCTTGTGTAGGTTATTTAACCCAACTGAGTCGCATGATTTTCAATGGTAACAGGGATGATGGCAGCTCCTACCTCAGAGCTGATGTAGGGACTAATAATAAATTAACCCAAGAGCAGCTGGTACTGGGCACACAGTATCTTTTAAGTGTTGCCTGGCACCATGTGCTAGTGCCGCCCTACTGTGCTTCCATGAGTCCTCATCCGGGAGGGCACTGGTGCCCCATCTGCCTCCTCTGCCCTCAGCAACCCAGGCAAAATTTGGAACTGTCTTGAGACCACTCTTCTCTTGCTCCTGGATCCCCCTGGCCAAGTCGAGCCCAGGGTCCCTTTCTGCTGTGAGTCCTCTGTGCCAAGCCTGTCCTTAGGTCAGGATCGCTTCCCCAGCAGGTGTGGTTGGCACTCTGGTCTCTTAAACTCCAGCATGGACAGCACCCTGGTCCTTAGGCTTTGAACCCTGCATGCCAGACGCTGCATGTTGCTTGGTTCAGGTCTGTGTGCTTGGGGATTTCAGCTTTGGGTGTATCTGCGAGGTGTCTCGCCCTGTTGATGGGTGTTCAGAAAGCACTCTCAAGAGCCAGCTGGGGGCCTCAAGTTCATCAGAGAAGCCCTTTCACTCATTCACTCAGCCACTGTTCACTGAGCACCTACTATGTGTCAGTCCCTGTTCACTGAAAATGCAGCAAAGAACAGGACAGATGTGGCAGGGAGAGGACGTGACACAAGCACCACAAGGACACTGGTTAATCATCAGAATTGAGAGTTCCCGGAGGTGAGGCAGATGGGATGGGAAGTGGCTCCATCTGGCAGTCGGTGCTCCCTGGGTTGGGTGATCAGGGAAGGAATCCCGGAGGAGGTGGCGTTTAAGTTTCGGCCCAAGGTGAGGAACAGTGAGAGGTTTCACCCACCCTTGCCTCCCAGGAGGGGCACAGAGTGACACTGGGCTCTTGAAGGGTTGATTCCCGGGGTGGGGAGATGGGCTGGCAGGATGGGCAGCTCCCCATGGTAGCAGAGCCCCAGGGCGCATCCCTTGGCCTGCCTGGGCTAGGAGAACTTGGAGGCAGTGGTGAGTCCTCTGTGGGCTGTGATCGCCTGCTGGGCTTGGCCAAGGCCACAGCTGGGAAAGGCCCCCACAAAAGCACCAAGTGCCTGAGTTTGTGTTCCTGTGTCTGCGGCTCACTGCTTGCTAATAAGATATGCAAATTATTGGGGCTGTAAAATCTCCACCACATTCCATCTTCTGTTTAATTAGCATTTAATTGTAATCTCATTTTAATTTTTTCACACTGGCACCCTAATTAAATGTTAGGGTATTCGTCTTAACGATTAAATTATATTGGCAAATAGAGGCTTCAAGAAACTTGACCTTTTTCAAGCCAGGGCCCTCTCTAGCTAGGTGCAGCTGTTAATTAGATTTCTGCAAGATGCCACCCAGAGCCCCCTTGGTGCAGCCATTTCAGTTGTTTTCTTGCTGTTCTGGCGCTAGATTCAAACGTGACAGGCGCAGGCAGTGCGCTGGGCCCCCGTCAGGCAGAGGTCACCGTGAGTGAGTTTGTTGTGAGCCTCTGGAAGGCAGCAGATGCTGGCTTTTCCAGAGAGGGGAGGGTTTGGAGTTTGCTCTGAGTCTAGAGCACTCCTTGAACTGGTTTCTCTGGTCTCAGTAATGCCACCTCGTCTTTAACTTGTGATTCTCACAGAGGATCGCTGGGGAAGTTGGTACCTAAGCAAGGCATGTAAGCCACAGCTGCCATCAAGTCCCACAGCGACCCTTCCTGGGAGGCCACAGTGGGGTCAGGCAATGGGGCACAAGAGTCACTGGTGGTGGCACAGGGGCTGGGCTTGGAGATTGTTCTGGGGGAAGCCTGGGGGGGGCAACAGACAGAACATTGAGGAGAACATTGTCCTGAGTGACCAGAACAACACCAAAGCTCAAAGGTGCGCCCACTTCCTGCCCAGCTCTGAGGGAACTTGGATGGGCTTCATCGAGAAGGAACTCCACCCCACCCTCCTCCGACCCATCACACACAGAGGGTAGAGCGGTGGGACTTCTGCTGAGCAGGGGACCCTGTGTCCTGGCACTGGCGCTTGAGAGACCCTGACCCTTGGGAAGCCTTCCCCCAGGCTGCCCCAAGCCCCGCCCCCTCCACTGTTTGCACAAGGCCCTGCAGTTTGTGCGCCTGGAGGGGGTGCCCTGCACTTTTTACATCGTCACTGGGCCTGCAGCGCTGTGTTGCGACTACCAAATGCAGTTTTAAGCCTTAGACGGAAATTGCCCGAACAGTCACTTCAGTGGCCGTGTTGCATTCACAGAGGCCTTTCTGCCATCTGACTTGTTTCTTTTGCGCCCTTCCCAGCCTTTCCTCCTCCCTCCGAAGTCCACTCCCATCCATCACTCTGGCCTATAACGAGTCAAGAGCACATGTGAATTCAGTTCAGCACATTTACTGAACATCTGCTATGTGCAAAAAGCCCTGTGCGGGGTTCAGAAAAGATACATTGTGCTTACTGTGTTTTCGTGGGCATCTGACTTTGAGGGGTGGAAAGCCCACCCGAGTTGTGCCTGCCATGCCCTCCCCCAGCCTGTGGAGCAGACCCCCCTGGAGGCGGTCTGAAGCCACCCTCCCCACCCTTGCTCCTGACAGGTTTTCCGGACAGACTTGATCACAGCCATGAAGATCCCAGACTCACACCAGCTCAGCCCGGATGACTACTATATCCTGGCCGACCCATGGCGACAGGAGTGGGAGAAAGGTGTGCAGGTGCCTGCCGGGGCAGAGGCCATCCCAGAGCCTGTGGTGAGGTGAGCTGGGCAGCCCAGGCTAGGGGCCCAGGCCAGGGAGTGGGGGGAGTCCAGGATGCAGCAGGGGACCTTCCAGTCCTGGGATTCCTTTCTAGCCTAGCTTTCTTTTAGATTTTTTGGCCCATAAACCATTGAGATGTTCTAGAAATACTGGCAGTTTACCTTTGAGGCTAAGCCCTTGGGCCCAATGGGCTCAGCGATGGACCAGGCAGCCTAGATTCCAATGGCTACTCACATTCATTGTGACCTTGGCCCAGAAGTGTAATCTCCCTGGCCTCAGTTGCCTTGTCTGTGAAGTGGGAATGATAACAACAACACCTCCCTCCTATGGTGGTCCAGATGACATAGGGAAATGGTGTGTGAAAGGCGCTTGGCGTGGGGTCTGGCGCACGAATGTTCAGTGGAAACTGGCCATGGATTAGCTTGGTGTCGATCCAGACTGGGTCCCGCAAGCTCATCTTAATTGGGGAAGTCTTCAGACTTTTAGCGAGTCCTTAAGATGGGGATAAGCTATGCTCTTGACTTCTTAAACATTTTTAAGGAGTTCTTAGTGGGAGAGAGTCGTGTGCACACAGCAGGTGCTCAGGAAGCCACTGCTGTGACCGGTCTCCTAGGAGCCCCCCTGCCAGGGCTGGGTTAGGGCCAGGTCCCATCTGGGCTTGTGGGTCAGAGAGAGAACCCTGGTGCTCTTGTCAGGAGGTGGCCTCGTGGCCATGGACCTCCTCTAGCAGCAGAGTTCAGCCAAGTGCTTGTCTCTGCATCCTGGGAAACCGTCCAAGTCACGTCTCGGGGCAGAGGGGCCTGCTGTCCTGGCCTCCCCTGCCCACCAGCCCTCCAAGGCTTGGCAGCCCACTCCTGTCCTTGGCAGCTCCATGGGTCTTGCTTAGGTCCATAGGACCAGGTCTGGGGCAGAGATCACATCCGTCACCTCCCATGACATTGGCACTGTTGCTTCCTGGCAGCCACGCCCGTGACTGGCTCGCATAGACACCCAGGGCCCCCTCCGAGCCAGGCCTGGGCTGGGCCTGGGATTACAGAGGCAAAGCAGGCTAATCCCTGCTCAGGTTCTCCATCAGGATTGGGTGCTGGGCAGGGCTCATCCTCCCCAGTCTGCTGATGCCTGAGCACCTACCAGCGCTGGTCTTAGGCCTTGTGAGAATCGGAGAGCCCCAGATTTCTGGAAGGGAGCACATGTGGGATTTGGAGGAATTTATACTCCGCACCCCGCTGCGCAGGGCCAGACGTGAGAGTCGGGCTCCTAGCCAGCTTCACACCCTCGCCACTGCAGACTGAGGTGCTGTCTGCCCTCTTGGAGCTTGCTTCCCCCCTAAGAACAGTACCTGCCTCATGGCATGGTGCTGAGGACTGAGTGACAAAACATGCGCCAAGGGCCCAGAGTGATGGAGGGGAGGGACTGGCACCAGCTGGGCAGAGAGAGGTGAGTCCCAATTAGGTCTGGCCCAGCAGTCTGCCCCCTCTCCTTGATGTCAGTGTCAGGTGGTTCCGGAAACATCCGCTGGCCTGGGCAATTGATTGCAGATGCTTCCACACCAGTAGCTTGGCTTCGGTTGGCTTTATCTGTTGACATCAGGAGGAGGGCACGTGTTCAGACTGCTCTGGCTCTGCTGGGTGCGTTCCCCGCCTGTGCGCACTGCTGGGAGCTGGCGGGAGCCAGGCAGCCTGGCTGGCCCGCTCCTGGAAGAGAGGAGAGGAGAGGCTGCAGGTGGGTGGGGCACTCTCTTGGTGAGATCTGCATGCCCCTTCCCCACTCCCACCCAGCCTCTCTGTCCTCAGTGCTGCCAGGCCCTCGCCTGGAGCCGGGGCTGTGACAGGAACTCGCTTCCTGAGAACTCACTGTGCTGAGCTGGTATGTTCATCTTCTCCTTTAGTGACCCTGTTAGCCCTATAACATGAGCACATATTACTGTCCTCATTGTATAGATGAGGAAGTGGGGCAGTTCTGGGGAATTCCCTCCACTGCCCACTGGCGGGGCCTAGTGGGCAGGGCAGGAAATCACAGGCTCTGGGAACACCCCGGGGTCACCCCAGTGAGGCCCAGAGAGAGCCTGGTGCCCTCGTCACCCAGCGTGTTGGCTCTGGCTGCCCTGCCCTGCCTGCCCTGACCCTGGACAGGTGCCCCCACCTCATGGTCTGAAATTTATCTAGGCAAAGAGAATGTGTCTCGCCCTGAGATCATGAATTGAGTGAGGGCCTGCAGTGCTCCCTCAGTGAATCCAGGAGACTCAGCCCACAACTGAGCCAGCCTCTGGTGTCTGTCTGGTCTTTTGGAGTAGAGACCCCTCGGCTCCCCCAGCTCCCAGCCTGGCCACCCACCTCCTCCCAGCTGACCTTAGCAGCTGGCTGCCGCTAAGACCGAGGCCTTGGCCTAGGGTCAGGTTGGTCCCTGCCTGGTGCAAGAGCTTCCTTCGCAGCCAGAGCCAGAGAGGCCAAACGGCTGAAGGTGAGAGGCCCCAGAAGCCCAGGAAGTGCCTTGTCTGGTGTGAGTCCTTAACCCCAACCTCCAAGAGAAAGGAATGTGGTATCATCCCCAAGAGTGTGGCAGCTGCCTGAGCACACAGGCCAGGGTAGCTAGGCCAGTAGGTGGCGGGCACTCGGACAAGGTCATCCAAACCCTGACTAAGCACATGCTGGGGGGCGCAGGCAGAGCAGGGTTGTGACAAAAATCAGTCTGTGTCTTTAAAAGAATGTATTCAAGTAAGAGCCCCATGAGGAAAGGCAGGATTTTGTAGGAGTAAGCCTGTTGGTGTTGCTTCTGTTTGCAATGACCTGAGGGAGTGTGAGGAGCCCATTATCATTGGCATTACCTAAGGTCTTCCTTAACCTGGGCATCTGGGGGGCCCCAAGCCCTTTCCCTTTCTGTTTGCCCTGCACCCCTTTAACTGCCTCTGGACCTCCCTCCCTGCCTGGAGGCCATTCTGTCTCCTTCATCCTTCCTGCCTCTCTTGCTGACGCCTGGGGCATTTCCTGGAGTCCAGGGCTCTGCCCTCCTCTCCCCAAGCTGCAGCTGAATCACAGCCCCTGGCAGCCCTGCCTCCAACCCCAGGAGGCCTCTCGGGCCAGTGAGGGGCCTCTAGGCCCCTGCAGGGCTGGCCAGATGGAGGCCAGGCTCCACAGCAACAACCATGGCAACCGGTGGGGGGTGGGGAGCTGGCATTTTGAACTGGTATCAGAGACCAAGGGGTAGCATACCGCTGAACCAAGAGGGGAAACTGCCCTGCCAGGGCCACAAGCCCTCGTATTCTGTGTCGGAGGGAACAAAGTGACACCCAGAGGTCTCACAGCACACACTCACACATACAGGGTGTGTCCTGTGCCAGGCACTATCCTGAGAGTTTGTGTTTCCTCCTCACGCCAACCGTAGAAAGCGAGCCCTGTCTCGTTAGCCCACTGGGGCACGGAGGAGTTCGGCGGCCTGCCCAGAGGTGCGCAGTCAGTGGTGGAGCTAGGCTCTGAGGCCTCGTTGCACAGCCTGGGCCCTTCCTGCTGCCTCGGAGGCAGAACCATGGCCTGAGGGAGGGTGTTCCTGGCCTACGATCCTGGGACCACAGTGGGTGCATCTTCGTTTCCATGAGAGGTGGTTTCTATCTTGGGTGGGGGTAACACTGCAGATAGACTCCCTACTCCGGTAGCATTCTTTCTGGGGAAAGGACAGATGTGTGGACAACATTGGTCTCTGTGACACTAGACCTTTTTTATGTGGAAAGGACCACCCTGGGCTGCAGTGATGTAGCTGGGGAAGACTCCTCTCACCCCAGAGGAGACCTGGCCTCAGTTCTTCTTGGGCTGTTGGTAAGGAGGGGCCAGGGCCCATGAGAGCATGAGGACAATCCCCAGCCTTGAGGGGTGTGCCAAAAGACCTGGAGCCCACCTGGCTCTGTGCCACTTGTGCAGAGTGGCCAGCACTGGAAACTGCCTAGGACAGAACTTGGAACACCTCCTGCAGGCTGAGCAGGTCCAGGTCCCGAGGCTTTGGCCAAGGCCCGTGTGCCCTGATTGTGGGGGGCAGAGGGGAGGTAAGGTGTGCAGAATGGATGTTTATGGATGGATGTGCAAGGGCTGTGGGTCAGCCCCACTCCCATCCACCACACTGCCCCACAGCCCTTTGCTCTCCCATCCTGCTTGCTCATCGTCGTGTGAGACTGCAGGATGGGCAGGTGGGGGGAGGGGAATATAAGAAGGCAGTGGAAGGAGGTGGGCCCTTCATGGTCAGAGTCTCACACCTCACTTGCCCACTAGGTCCTCAGCTGGGTCAGCCAACTCACTGGATGCCCCCAGACCCAGCAAGGGTAGTAGGCTGAGGGTCCCTCCCCTCATGACACCCCCTCTTGATTTCCTAGGATCCTCCCACCGCTGGAAGGCCCCCCTACCCAGGTGTCCCCTAGCAGCTCCGAACTTGGTGAGGGCTCCCAGCCTGACTGGCCAGGGGGCAGCCGCTATGACCTGGACGAGATTGACGCCTACTGGCTGGAGCTCATCAACTCAGAGCTCAAGGAGATGGGTAGGTGACCTGCCAGGCTGAGAATGGCATTGGGGGCAGGCCCAGCAGGGTGTCTTTGGAACTTCAGCATCCTCACCCTCGGACGGCAGCCACGACACGGCTTTGGCACCCAGTGGCCCCGGGGTGGCAGTCGCTGCAGTGTTGCTGTGCCTCAGTTTCTGAGGCTGTCAGGCAAGGGCATGACAGCACGTGACTGACCATCCTTGGGGGTAGGCTGGTGAGCGTGACTGTCCAGTGAGGAGTGAGGGTGCACATAGGTGGGTTGAGGATTACACGTGCAGCTGGTGTCAGGGTATGCACCTCCCGGCCCGAGTGCACTGACAGGTGGCAGGAAGGGCCAGCTCTGTCGCACTCAGCCTCCTTCAGAGGTCCCCCTGTGGGCTTCCCCTGGGAGCCCACTGCATCCTAGAACTACGTCCCCATAATCAGCATGTACATGTAATGTGTGTGTAGTCACAGGCAGGCCGTGCAATGTCAGCACGGCAACGGGCCACGGGGCCTTTGGGGTCGGATGGCCCGGCCCATTCAGTTTTTAGACAGCAGAGCTGAGGCCCGTGACAGTTGGCCTGGGTTCCCAGGTCACAGCAGATGAGTGGAAACCCTGCCACCCATCTGTCCCCCAAAGCTGGGCTCCTCACATGCCCCCCGTTGTGCTCACAGACAGGCCAGAGCTGGACGAGCTGACGCTGGAGCGCGTGCTGGAGGAGATGGAGACCCTGTGCCACCAGAACATGGCGCGGGCCATTGAGACGCAGGAGGGGCTGGGCATCGAGTACGATGAGGACGTCGTCTGTGACGTGTGCCGCTCCCCCGAGGGCGAAGACGGCAACGAGATGGTGTTCTGTGACAAGTGCAACGTCTGTGTGCACCAGGTGGCCAGCCCCCCAAGTGCCCTCTTCCGCACGGTGCCCTTGCACATGGCCCACTAGGCCCCTGCCTGGGCAGGGTTCCCCACTGCAGGACCACAGCAGCGCTGTGGGCACCGGCCCCCAAGGAGGAGGGCCAGGTGGGAGGCAGGTACCGGCCTGAGTGCCCCTCAGTGCCAGGGACCCATAGAGCCCCTCGACTCAGCACCATCAGCCAGACCTGGGTAAACGCACACTGGGTGGTCCTTCTGTCCTCGCCTGTCACCTCCCCATGGAACACCTGGCCCCCCGCCTTCCTCCTCTGCTCCTCACTGTCCTGAACTTACAAAGAGGCAGCACAGTGTCGTGATTGAGAACAAAGCCTGGAGCTGGGCTGCCTGGTTTCAAACTGTGGCTCTGCCCTTTACGAGCTCTGTGGCTTTGGACAAGTTTCTTAATCTCTGTGAACCTCTCTTTCCTCAACTGCATGGAAAAGTAAGTTGTAAGGTCCGATTTATTTGCTTCAAACAATATCATAGGAGCCCTAAGTATTTGTTAACCATTGTTGATATTATAAACGTGGCCTGGCCTGACCAGGCCTGCGTCCCTTGGATCTTGGGCCCAAGACTCTAGGTCTCGGGCATCCCCGGGCCTCATTTGCAAAAGACTTGACACAGTGCACCCACTCGGGCCCTGACTTTGATGCGCCCCCCACTGCTGCTGGAATGTCTCCTGGGGAGCTCCGAGGGGCTCACCTGGCTGGGGCATTATGCGGTACCCCCATATTCATTCTTATCCTTATACCTGGCAGCTCTTAGGCATGCCTGGGAGGAGCCCCCTTCGCAGGTGCCTGGGTGGAAAGGTGAAAGGTCGCTCCTTGTCCTCAGGCAGCAGGCACACCAAAAATTATACTCAGCTGGAGGCACTTCTGAGGCCCCTCACCAATCAGGATCCTCTGGCTGGAGTATCCTCCCAGCGGAGGGCAGACCTGAGCCCTTTCACAGAGGTCTGTGACTCAGGCTCAGAGGAGCCCTGTGTTCCAGCCCCTCGGGAGGTCTCCTGGCAGCTCCTGGCCCAGCTGGACTGGCAGCACCCACTGCTGGCTGCTGACCAGATGCCCACAGAGCAACACCTCTGACGGTGGCCACCCTGCTCTCCTCCCAGGCCTGCTACGGGATCCTCAAGGTGCCCACAGGCAGCTGGCTGTGCCGGACGTGTGCCCTGGGTGTCCAGCCAAAGTGCCTGCTCTGCCCCAAGCGAGGAGGAGCCTTGAAGCCCACCAGAAGTGGGACCAAGTGGGTGCACGTCAGCTGCGCCCTGTGGATTCCTGAGGTGGGCAGGTGTGGGGGTACGTGGTCCTGGGAATCAGCCATAGGGAAATGGGTCTGGGTGGGACTCAGTGCTCGAGGAGCAGAGCACTTGTGGGGGCATCCACAGGAGGTGGGACTACAGGTGTCAGGCCTGGGAAACACTGGGGGAGCAGCCCCCTAGGAACCTCACTATGGACCTGGGCTGAACTCACGTGGTGGCCTCCAAGGGGAAATGGGATTGTGGGCTCCCGGGAGGCCCAGTGGTAGGTCTGAGAGTCAGACAAACGTCCCCCAGCTGACTCCAGGGGAAAAGCAGGTTGTGGGTCCACCCCCCACCCCATCTAGGCAGTGGCTCCAGCCAAAGTCAGGCTGCCCTTTTAAAATAGAAGTCAGCAAGCTGACCTGAAAGGAAACTGGGTGGAAAACCTAATTAAAAGTCGGGTGATGGGACTGCTGCCAGGCTGGGGCTAGGTGGGCAGGGCCCATGGGGGTGTAGGCTGGGCCCACAGTGAGGTAGCAGAGGCCCTGGGCTCCCAGAAGGTGTCCCGTTTTGTTTGAAATGGGAAATGCTGGAAGCACTGAAGTGTCAGTCCAGCCCTGCTGTGTGCCAGGACCCAGAACGAATCCTCACTCCAGTGCTGCCTGTGGCCAGAAGCAATCCAGGTGGGCCTGTCAGCAGGTGGCCTTGGGCTCCCAGCCTGAAGGTTCTTGCTGGGACCCACGTTGCAGGTTTCTGTAGTGATTGAGATTGTTTCGGCAGTTGTCTCTTGCTCCCAGATCTGCATCTGAAAGGCAGGGACTCCCACCGTGTGTGCCCGGGCTGGGCACAGCAGGGACAGAGAACCAACAAGGACCCCACTGCAGGGGCTCTTGCATCCTGAGGCACGTGCTGTGGCAAGGCGCAGGCCGTGCCCAGGAGATGTGGACATAGGCCTCTGTGCCCATCGGATGGACCGGAGGGGCTAAACAAAGTCTCGTCCCCATTGGCCGGGAAAGCCCCTGGTGGCCTCTAAGAAGAGATACTACCCTGAGGCCATTATTTTGATGCCTAGAAAAACATAAAATGAATACTAGTTATGAAAAGAACTCTGAAGATGCTATTGACAAAGGCCTCAGGTACAGAAGAGAAGGGACCTCGCATGTACTCCTCTGGACATACACACACTCAGAAACATCTGTCTCAAGGGCCACACAGCTGTAGGCACACACACTCTGTTACACCTGATGTATATGGTCCCACACAGTCTGAGACAATGGCAGGCTTGTCACAGGTGAGCCCATACTTACCCAGTGGTCAGTCAGCTTGGGACAGACAGGAAGGACTCAGGATTCAGGGGCTCTCCCACCACTCTGTCTGCCCCCTCCCTCGCCTGGTTTCAGCAGACAGCCTCCCATTTGGGGACTTGGGGATTTGGAGGAGAGGCCTGAGGCAGCCCCTTGTGTCCTGCCCAGGTGAGCATCGGCTGCCCTGAGAAGATGGAGCCCATCACCAAGATCTCGCACATCCCCGCCAGCCGCTGGGCCCTGTCCTGTAGCCTGTGCAAGGAGTGCACGGGCACCTGCATCCAGGTGCGTGGCCGCCTTGCCCCATGGCTGCCCGGGAGCCCAGATGGGAGCCAGGCACCGCCTCTGCGCACACCCTACCCCACCATGTCCCCATGGTGCTTTGGATGAATCCACTGGTGGGCCCCAGGGGATTGGGACTGGGACTGGAGTCAGAACACCATCTGGGGGGCATTCCTCCATCCCAGTTCCTCTAGGCACAGGGTACCGGCCCGGAGAACCAAGGCTCTCCACCTGGTACAGGGCGGGGCTGCCCCAGCCACAGCAGTGGTGCCCACATCCTAGTGTGAACATTGTTACCCAAGGGCCTGGTTCAGCATCTCTGGAGTGGAGCTGAGAATTTACGTTTCTAGCAAGTTCCCAGGTTGATACTGCTGCTCCTGGTCTGGAGACGGGAGGCGGGGGTACCTTTTCTCTCCCCCAGCTCTCCGAGAGTGATTGTCATTGCAAACACCAGCTCTGCCTCTGCCCATTTGTAAGGCTGGCAGAATGGCTCGTGAGTGCAGAGCACAGCGGAAATGGTCACTACTAGTTGGGTGGGCTGTTGCTGACTCAGTTACCAGCTGCCCACAGCCATCATCCGAGTCTGGGAGGGAGGGTGGGCTCCAAGTTCACCCTAGCTGCCCAGGCAAAGGGAGAAGGAAGAGGTTGGAGTCCAGCCTCCCTTCCCAGAGGACTCAGGAAGGGGGCAGCTCCCCATCTGAGATAATGATGCGGGACAGAGGTGGCAGTGACCTATTACCAGCCTCCTCCGGTGCCTCTGATTCCAAAGTCATTTTGCCCACACAGGCATGCAGCTCGTCTCCAGAGCACTGGGTGCTGAACCTTATTTTCTTTTCAGCGCCCTCTTCCTACCTGCTCTGGCTCACCCCATACCCTGCAGGATGTTAGGAGCCCCTGCCATCCTATCTGGGGGGCCCTGGGAGATGCTCACCTCCTTACCTCCCATCAGGACTCCCTTCGTGCCTGACACCGCCCTTCCTGTCCCCTCAGTGTTCCATGCCTTCCTGCATCACAGCATTCCACGTCACATGCGCCTTTGACCACGGCCTAGAAATGCGGACTATATTAGCAGAAAATGATGAGGTCAAGTTCAAGTCATTCTGCCAGGAGCACAGTGATGGGGGCCCAAGAGTTGATCCCACATCCGAGCCAGTGGAGCCCAGCCCAGCTGCTGAGGACTTGGAGAAGGTGACCCTCCGCAAGCAGCGGCTGCAGCAGCTGGAAGAAGACTTCTATGAGCTGGTGGAGCCAGCCGAGGTGGCGGAGCGCCTGGACCTGGCCGAGGCGCTGGTCGACTTCATCTATCAGTACTGGAAGCTGAAGAGGAAAGCCAATGCCAACCAACCGCTGCTGACCCCCAAGACCGACGAGGTGGATAACCTGGCGCAGCAGGAGCAGGATGTCCTCTACCGCCGCCTGAAGCTCTTCACACACCTGCGGCAGGACCTGGAGAGGGTGAGTACTCCTGTCGCCCCCCTGCCTTGCTGGCAGCTGTCCTGGGGGGCCTTCCTCGCCGCTGTCACTGCCTGGAGCCCTGTGGCTCACCAGGACTCACGTGACCTCTGGTCCAGGGGCTGAGGGCCTCCACGTCTCAGACAGGGTGGAGCTTACTGGATAGTTTGAAGAGCAGGGAAGGATCCCGCTCTCAGGTCCGAGACCCAGCCCTTTCGAAGGACAGGTGAAGAAGGATGGGGGCCCTGCCGGGGTCATGAGGCCAGGAGACTATCAGAGCTGGGGCCAGGGCCCAGGCTTCCAGCTCCTCGTGGCTTCCGGCCCTGCTGGGGGCCTCTGTGGGCCCTGCCTGGTCCCTGCACACAAGCTGCTGCTTTGGGTCAGAGGCAGGGGAGCAACTGGCAATGACCAGTGAGCTGAATCAGCGCAACACGCGTGTGCTGGGCCTGGGCAGGGAAGACAGGTATGAATCGGGCTCCCCGGGGTGCTGGTCAGAGGAAGTGATGTGAGCAGAGGGGCAAGAGTGGCTGGAGACTGGCAGCAGCCTGTGTCGAGAAAAAGTATGAGGCCAGGAGGGTGAACCAAAGCAGCCTAGAAACTGCCGTGACTGCCACTTTCTGTGACTGTCCTGCTGTGACTGCCACTTCCAGACACATCCCAGAGCAGTCGTCACAGGGCCTGGAGGGCGAGGGTGGCGGATTGGCCAGAACCCCCAGCTGTGACCTGAGAGACAGGAGATGTTGACTTGGTCCGGGGTGGCAGCTTTGGGGCTAAGTGAGATGAGGAAGGGATGAACTGTGGAGGTTGGGGAACAGGAAGAGTTGCTTTCCTAGAGCAGGGAGGCCTCTAAAACTTCTAATCTCTCATGCTTCCCCCAGAAAGGTAAGGGGGTCCTGCCTTCTGTGGGCTGTGCTCTTGAACTTGGCTTTTCGGGCATCCCTTCCCTGCCACCTCAGGCTGGAAAGTACCGCCCCCAAGTTGAGGGCAGCCCAAGGAGGAGACAGGATGTTCCGGGTCCCTGGTTCAATCATCTGAACCTCAGGTGCTGGTCTGGCCTCTCTTCTGTGGGACATTCAGTTCTTGGGTGCCAGGGCCCGTGGAATCTGTCACAGTGTCCTCTGCAGGTGCAAACACACTTGCTCCCTCTCCCCAGGCCATGTTAGGAAACAGTCCAAGGTGGAGGCATCCCCCAGGCTTTGCACAACCTGAGGCAGTGGTCTTTTGTTCCGCACGGCTCAGCTGGCAAGTCTGCCCAAGTGAGCAAAGTGACTCGGCCGGTGCTGGGCTGTGGGTGAGGCTCTGAGACTACTCGACTTCCTTCACCCCACTCCTCTGCCCTTCCGTCCGGTCAAGGGGAGACCACTGTGTTGGCCTTGGAGTCTGCCACCAGGGAGCAGTACGCAGGGGGTGGTGCCAGATGTCCCTGGCTCCAGCAAGGGCCAAGGACCAGGCCACCTACGTTGCAGTCATCACTTCCTGGGCAGCCCAGCCTCCTGTCTGTCGTGGCAGGACGCTCAGATACAAACCCTTCAGAGAGACTGCCAGAGTTGTCCTCAGGCCACCCCCAGGTCTCCGGTGCAAGTGCCCTGCTTTTACTCCTGCTGTTTCCGTCAGCTCCGACTCCCGTTCCCTGATGGTCAACCCTTGTGTCTGGCCCTGCCCAGGCCATGTGGGGAAGCCAGGGCAGGGTGAGCTTATAGGGTGATTTAATCATCACCTTAGAAGAAGAGGTGAGGGATGGATACTCACAGCCTCAGTGAGCAGGCAAGGAACCTGTCACTCAGGGAGGTGAAGTGACAGGAAGCCTTGTGTGTTCTAAGAGTTGGGTTTAGATTGAATGGGGGTGGAGGGTTGTCAGAAAGTGTTGTTGCCTTATTCTCTATTCAGCCCATATCCTGGGCAAAAGCACCTTCCTCTCAGTCCCTGAACCTCTCACCCCCTGCCCCCTGGTACAGATGTGCCCAAGGGCTAGGATGCCAGCGAGCCTGCTGAGGCCAGAGCTGCCACTGAGACCCCTCTGGTCGGGGGACAGAGTCCTTCAGAGCCGGGTGTGAGCCAGGCCACTCTTCCTCCGGAAAGAAGGGCCAGGGCCAGCTTTAAGTCTGTGCAGCTTCTCAGGGCTCAGGAGGTACCGTCACAGGGCTGTGCCTCTGGCCACTGAGCTGAGCTGGGCTGGCCACACCAGCTGGAAGCACAGGAGGGTGCGCACAGCCACATGCTAGGTCGGCCCCTCCAGGCCCAGCCCCAGGGCCTGTTGCAGCTGTGTGCTGGTGACTCGAGTAAGTGAAGAGAGCCCAGAACTATGCCACCGCCAGTGGCCTGGGGCCAGGCCCTGACTGTGGCCCAGGGCCCGTGGCCAGGAGTATCCGGCCTTTCACTGGCCACCAGTCCAGTCCTTCCCAGCTCTGTGCCTTCTGAGTTTCAGTTTCCATTTCTCTGGGTTTCATTTTCCTTGTCTGTAGAATGGGAACAAGGTTCAAACTAACTTTGGGGTCACAGTGAGGATGGGGACAGAGCTTAACACAGCACCCTCTGTTGTTAGAGGTGGCTGTCATTGCAGCCCTGGCTTGTAGAGGGTGGCCTGCTGGGGAGGGTAGGCTCCACGGGAAATGGAAAGGCACGCCCAGTGCCTGGGACCACAGGGTATCCTGCCCCATGGATTTGCCCCCAGGCCAGGCAGGAGTTTTTCTGAGAGACACAGGAGCTGGGGCTGAGCTGTGGCCACCAGGGAATCCCGTTTCGTGGTCCACGGAGAAGATGTGCCTTTCTAACATGTGGCTGTAGGGCCTCTGCCCCAGTAGGCAGCTTGGGAAGGTGTGGCCACTGCAGCTCCCAGAGTTATTCACAGCTGTCAGAAAAATTGCAGCGCTGACCAGCAGCCCAGGGAGCGCGCTGGTGTCCCCTAGCAACCGGCCTCGAAGGCAGTTTGGGCTGCATGGGGCTTCCTGCCTGTGGCCCTGGATCTGGTTACCAGGAACTCACTCGAGAACCTGGCCTGACCTGAGCAGGGTGACAGGGCAGGGGCAGCCCTCAGCCTCGCTTCCATTAGCTCTCCTGAGAGGGAGACCCTGCCACCCCCAACCCGCCCCCCTGCCTCCGCCCCACCAACTAGCATCTGCCTCCTCCTCAGTCGGTCACGCCCCGTTCACTATGTCCACGGTGCCTGGACTGTCCCGCTTGGCCTCCCACCGAAGCGGCCTTGCCCTGGGCAGCCTTGGCCCCCGGCACTCTGGCTCCTCATTCCCTGCCTCTCTTGTCTCTGGGACTCTCCTAACCCTGCAGGGCCCTCGCCCATTCAAACCCTGCCGCCACACTCCAATCTCCACATGTCCTGATCCCCAAACCCTTAGCCACAGATTCTTGGTCTCCCTGCTCAGTCGCCCCCCAGACTCCCTGCCCTGTGTGCCCCTCATTTTCTGCCTTGGCATTAGCTCAGCCTGGGCCCTTGCCCCGTTTGGAGGCCACACACCTGGCAGAGCCCAGGAAGAGCCAGTCTCTGCCCACCAGGAGTGGTCCCACAGCAGTGAGGAGGTGGGCTCCCCAAGGTGCCTGCCCCCAGCCTCAGCAGGACCCAAGCCAGCAAGGTTCTGGGCTCCCCAACCCACCACCTCTCTCCATGCTTCCCCCACCTCGCCCAGGGCCCCCTTTCTCTTAACTTCCATCCTGTGCCTCAGAGCAGAACCCTCCAACTCTGTGCCAGAAGCTCCCTCTGCCCACTCCCTGGCTTTCCTGGCTCCTCCATCCCCAGTCCCTGAGGGTCCCTTTCCAGCCCCCACCCTGTAGCACAGGAGTCTGTCTTCTTCTGCTCCTGGTCTCCACGCTTCCACCAGCATTCAAGTCTGTTTTCCCCTCTGCTATCTTTGGAAGCAACCCCTCCCTTCCCATCTCCCTCTGGTCGTGGGTTTCTGCATCCCCATCCCCTACTGTCCTTCCCTGTCATCCCACACTGCCCTCACTTCCTCGCCTCCCACTCTGGCCAAGCCCCTGCCACCACCACATTCCAGAACTTTCCACCAGGGCCGATAGCCTCCATCTCCCTGGGCCCAGTGGCCACTTCCCCGTCACCCAGCCCTCTCGGCTGTGGTTGTCAGCCCTGAGTGACGTTTCCTGTCAGTGCTCTGACCAGATCCCCCTCAACACCCCAGCCCTCTCTCCCTCTCTGAGTCAGTGCACACTGGCCTCACTCGTCTGGCCTCTGTGGCAGCACTGACCGAAGAAGGCCAGCCTCGCTGGGGTTCTCACAGCAGGAGGCGTGCTTGTCTTCTGGAGCAGCAACCTCCAGGCATCCCTGGTTGTGTAGCGTGCCCTTCTCAGGGGGAAAAAGGGGAGCATTTATCTGTAACATCTTGTATTTTTGATATCTATAGCCACTGCTTATTATAAAACAAACATATTCAGGATTTCTAGTAGGATCAAAGGGCATACTAATGGAAGTTCTAATACTCCCTTACGGGCTGCGGTGAGCCGTCTAACTCAGGAGCCTGGGCACTGATTCTGGTGGGGCTCTGATTCCACAGTCACACATGACATTTGTGTATTATTGAGAGTTGGATAAGCCCCCAGGCCTGGGAGTCTGTGTTTTTAATCAGCCACCCATGGGGCCTGGATGCCAGGAAGCTGTCTGGGCGTGCCGCAGGGACCCTTCCCCCACGGTTTCACACGGAAGACAAAACCCAGGGAACAGCTTCATGCAGGTTTTAAAAGGAAGTAATGAAGTATGATTCTTGGTTCTTTTGGGGAGAGATTTGCCACTCTGGCCTCACCTCATTTGGCTTCTCACAGTGAGAGGTTAAATTTAGGGTGAGAAACTCCACAGTGGCGTGTTCTAGGGAAGTTTTAAAAGCCGGAACCTATCACTTCTCAGCCTTTTGGCTAAGATCAAGTGCAGTATCTGTTCTTACCAGTTTGACATTGATATGTCCTCTATCCAAGGACGGTACGTTAAAAGGGTTTTTAGAATGAGGAGATGGAATAGGAGCTTGCTGCATGATCTGGTATTGCAGTACTTCCCGGAACTGTGCACGAGAAAATAAATAAAAATAAAAGCTGGGCCTCAACTGATCCGTTTTTCAGTTAGGTATCTTGGATGGTTTGTTTCGAGATCCTGCAAAGTAGCCACGAACCCATTCACTTGTCTTCATCCCCACAGACCCCACACTCACCCAGCCCGTGGCTGCCGGGAAAGACACCGACCGGGGCACGGGGAGGGTGACACAGGGCAGCTGCTGAGAGAGACAGCGGTGGCCTCTGGGGACCCGAGGGACTAGAGCCAGCCCTGGGAAGGGAGGAGTGAAGAGCATCTCAGGCCAGGAGTCAGACGCACACTGAGGCTCCCAGGCAGAAGTGGGCTGGGCGCAGAGGGAAGTCGACGGGGGCAATGCCATCCCTGAGGACTGCTGGGACATGGACTGGGAGGTGACAGTGGGCCAGATTGATGGAACAAGGCTTCGGGCTGTGGCAGTGTTTTGTGTTTCGGTTTTTCACTGTGACAGGAAGGACACCGTCTTTGTTTCCTGGGGCTGCCGTAACAAACTGCTGCAAACATGGTGGCTTTAAACTCCGGGACTGGCTTCCTCAAGGTTCTGAAGGCCGAAGTCACCCGGGTTGATTCCTTCTGGGGGCTGAGGGAGGGTCCGTCTCGCCTATGCCAGCTTCTGGTGGCTGCCTACCAGCCAGGCAGCCCTTGACCAGTGGGCCCGTGACTCCGTGTCTGCCCGTTGTCATGTGGCATTCTCCCTGTATGTCATCACGGAGCTGTTCTTAAGGACACGAGTCGGTGGATTTGGGGTTCACTCATACCCAATGTAACCCCATCTTAACCGATTACATCTGAGGCTCCCGATGGACATACACATGGGCAGGGGCACTCCTCAGCCCCGTGCGGAGGTCATCAGAAGATTCATATTTGCAGGAGGTTTACATTTGCATGTCAGGAAGATTGCCCTGCGGTGGCAGGGGGGTCCATTCGAATGGCTGGCTGTCCAGCTGAAGATGATGGGGGTGACTGAGAGGTGAGGGGCTGATGGCTAGGAGTCACGTTCTGGGGAGGGCTGGTGGGCATGCTGGGGGATCAGCATGGGGGCAGAGGAGGAGGAGGAGCTATGTCACAAGAGGTGACTTCGGGCGCTCAGCACTCAGACACCCCCATCAGTAGTCTGCACAGCGCGGGCCTGGCTGAGCCTGACGCTCTGGCCACAAGGCTGCTCACAGCCTCACCCCTGCCTGGCCTTCCTCTGGGTTCTTTGTCCCGGCCTGTCCCTTCTCTGTGATCAACTCCCTCTCGGCCTAGTGGCCCCCTTCCTCAGGAAGCCTTCTTCATCCCCCAGGTCCAGTTCAGGGCTGCCTGGTCCTGCCAGGACATGGTCAGCATCTCTCTGCCCAGCTGGGTGTCAGGTCCTGAGGGGAAAGGGCTCAGGATGGCGCTGTGCACCACTGAGCCCAGGGCCCCCAGGCTGGGCCAGGGCTGCCCCTGGGGGAGGTGCTGTCCCCTCGGGTGGCCTGCTGGTCACACGCCAGTGTGAGTGCCTCTGAGAGTCTCTCCTGCAAGGCCAGGCCTGGAGCAGGCGTTCTGTGCTCTCCTTCACAACCGGGCCCAGGAAAGAGATGAGGATGTGCCTTCGGAGAGTTCTGATCACAGTCCCCCCGCCTGGAGGCCACTTCCAGGCCGCGCAGGGACATGAAGCCTGAACTCACCCTTGAAGATGGAACCCACCTGGAGATAGGGAACTAGTTTCAGCTAAAAGGACCCAGGTGGGACCCAGGGGTCCAGTCCAGCAGCTCCTGGCCCGCTGTCCCTGCTGCTGGAGGTTCTGACCTAAACTGAAGATGACACTAGAACCAGGAAGTTTTTCCAGGGAGGGGGCCTGGTCTTGGCCCAGGGGGCGGCCGGTGGGGGGTGGGCATCCTGGGCAAAGGTACCACACGCACAGGTGCTCCCAGGCCAGCCGCAGGGCACGTCCCTCTCCCAGGCCTCAGAGGCGCTTCCTAGCTGGCATCCCGGAGTCAGAGCCCTTGCCCTTCCCTGTGAGGAGTTCTGTCTCTGGCTGAGCAAGCTTGGCCATGGGGGCCTGGGGGCTCTGGCAGCGCAGGGGTGGGCTGACTCAGGTCCCAGAGAAGGATGTGGCCCCTGTGGCTCGGGGACTGCCTGTCTGCTTGAGGCCGTTGTACTGGAGGTCTCTGTCTTCCATGCACGTGGCCTTTGGTGTCTCAGGACAGGAGATGGTTTTCACCCTGTGGCTGTAGAGTTTCTTTGATGGGAAGGAGGCCTTTGGACAGAGGACAGAGGGGGGATAGACTCAGTGATCTGGTAAGGTCCCTAGGGGAGAGCAGCTGTGTTAGAAGGGCCTCGGGCAGCAGCAGGGCTGACCTGGCCAGGAAGGCAGGGCCCCCAGCCTGAGCTCACCTGGCGTGCTTTGCTCACTCCGGCTCAGCCGGGGCCCAGGGCTGGGCTGGGCTTGGCCCCCTGGTTTGGATCAGAGAAGTGTGGCTTAGGGGCAGGGACACACTCCAGGTCTGGGAACAGATTCCTGGATGTCCCAGGTAGGCTAGGCAGGGGTGGTCAGCCTTGCGTAAGGTAGGCATTCTCTCTTGTGTTTCCCCAGGTTAGAAATCTGTGCTACATGGTGACGAGGCGCGAGAGAACGAAACACACCATCTGCAAACTCCAGGAGCAGATATTCCACCTGCAGATGAAACTTATTGAACAGGATCTGTGTCGAGGTAGGAGCCTTCCCCGCCGGACGCCACCACCTCAAGGTGCATGCTCTCGAGGGGCTGGCTCCCAAAGAGGGCATGTCTGTGGGGCCTGGTGTGGGGGCATGTGCGTGGGGCCCGGGGCCACTGGCCCCCACCCCTAGCCTACATCATTTGGGTACTGGGCCAAGATGGGGACCTCCCCAGGGTCCCAGGTATGTCCTGTTAGGCAAGGAGCCAGAGTTTGGACTGTGGGCATCAGGCCTGTCCTCAGAGAGCCTTCTGGTGCAGTGGGGACACCCAGGAAGTGCCGGGGACACGGTGGTTCCGGAGTAACTTGCACATGAACAGGTGCAGACTGGACGTCCTCGTGGCGCAGCGCTGGCGCTGGGACAGGCAGGGCCAGAACAGCGAGTGCCCCTGCCCTGTGACCCTGCCCATTGATCCTGAGGAAGGCAGCCGCCCTGGCGAGGGGACAGGTCCCACGCACTTTCTCTCGGACCGTATCTGGGATTCAGGCTCTACACCTGCAGTCTTTTCCTGTATTTTCTTTTTATTCTCTTGCATCATGTGTTTTTAACAGTCCTGGGAATCAAAAACTGAAGAAGTTCTGATACCATTTTTATCTGTTAGTTGTGTGTGTTGCCAGACTTGGGGGCCCTTACTGGAGCGTTCCCATGTTAAGGGGGGCAGTGTGTGGCCCCAACAGCGGTGCTCTCGTGTTGAATTATGTGCAGCAGGAAGAGCTGGATGGAGAGAGATTTGAGCCAGGGGCTCTCCCTGCCCTCTCAGTCTCTGGGCCAGGCCAGGCCTGGAGTGGACAGAGAATAGGGCTGCCAGGCCACTGCCAGAGCAGATGGCACTCCCAGGTCCTGCCCACCCCTGCCTGAGAGTCAGGTTACCTCGTCTGCACCTTGAGATCACCACCGTCTCAGGCCCACGACCCCAGGAATGCCAAGTGCAGGCGGTGGGTAGGGTGGGTCACGGCAGAGCTCAGTTCTGCATGCACCGCCAAGCCTAGGGCGAGTGGCTTCCTGGCTTCGGGAGCTTTCCCAGGCTCCCCTCACCTGTCGATGCGTGGTGAGCACTGACTGGGCACGGACGGGAGGCCAGGCCCAGCTGGGCACTGCGGTCGCCTGAACGGCCAAGGGCCCCGCCCTAGAGGGGCTCGCCGTCTGGGAAGATGGCAGGCAGTGGTGCCAGTGCGGGGCAGAGGTGTGCAGGGCAGCCTCAAGGCGGTGGGGATTCTGTGGTGATGTCTGCGGCTCACAGTTGAGGTGGCAGAGGGCAAGGGGTGCAGCGCCCTGCTGTATGGGGCTCCAGAACCACGTTCAGGAGCCTGGGGGGACCACAGCCCCTTGTCGGGTCCGGGGACACTGGCAGCTCCTAGGCCCGAGTGGCTGCAGCAGGCAGGAAGAGAAGACTGGTTCGCCTCTGCTCCAAGCTGAGGGCTCCGTGTTTTTGCACTTGACCCCTGGGGTGGGATGCAGGTAACAGGAATATGGCTGAGGCTTGTCTGGCCAGAGGGCTGGAGAGGGCTTCCTGGTGGTGGTGATATTTAGGCTGTGAGCTAAGCCAGGTGAAAGACAGGACAAGGAAAGAGCATTTTTGGAGCTTGTCTTGGAGAAACTGGAAGGAAGCCAGCGCAGGTACAATTGGAGCAGATGGAGGAAACCTAAAGTGAGGCTAAGGGGCCATCAGGGTCGGCCATACAAGGTCTTGGGACCCACAGAAGGAGCTCGGACTCTGCTGAGGACAGTGAGGCCCACCAAAGTATCTGCACTGGTCCCATGTTACAGATGTGGAGACTGAGGCCCAGCGTGAGGTTGCACAGGGAATCAACAGCAGAGCTGGGAAGATTCCAGAGCTGGGGCCACACCCCCAACATTCTTAAACCCTTATTCAGAAAGCCCTCCAGCCAGCAGCTGAGAAGCTGGGAAAATATTCCTGGCCACTGGGCCTCCCCCACACAAGCCCCTCGCTGCTCCCGTGTTCTCCATGGCCCCTTGGACCTGTTTAGCTGTGGACTTTAGGGCTGTAACGGCCAGGTGTGCACTCGGGGCTCCCATCTCCTGTCTGGCCTCAAAAGCAGACCAGGAGGCAGAGGCAGGAGACCGGCTAAAGGGGACTGTGACCAAAGCCTCTTGATGGTGTCTGTCCACCTTCATGTCCAGCTTCTTGGCCTGGATTTCAAGGCCCTGTCCTGCCCACTCACCTCCAGCCATCCCGCCGACCCCCAGGGCTCTCCCAGGACCTGTGGGCCATGTAGGGTGGGCTGCTGCACAGACCCAGTGGTCCTCCACCCTCGTGGCCCTGTGCCCTCCTCGGGCCCTGCCAGAGCAGTAGTCACCACACTCTCCCACACTGGGTGCCCCTTGACTCCCTGGAGCCCTGGGTACCCCAGGGCCCCCGAGGCTCCAAGCCTGGGGTATGGAGGCAGGGCAAGGTGAGCTGGGTGGTAAGGTGCCCGGTGAGAGGGGGCTTCTGGGGTGGCATGTCATGATCTTGGTTCTGGCTGAGGTAGTTTGGGACAACCACCTGCTCTCTCTTTCCCTGGTGCAGAGAGGTCTGGGAAGAGAACAAAGGGCAAGAAGAGCGACTCGAAAAGGAAAGGCCATGAGGGCCCAAAGGGCAGCCCTGAGAAAAAAGAGAAGATGAAGGCGGGGCCTGACTCCGTCCTGGGGCAGCTGGGTGAGTAGGTGTCCATGCTGGCCTGGCCAACCAGCCTGGCTCACAGCATCACTCCACTTGCAGCCCCACCCCGTGTCAGGCCAGCAGGGACCATCAGTGCCCCGCTACACAGAATGGGAGCTCCAGGAAGGAAAATAGGCCCTTCTTTGCCTGGGGACTCACACCTTCCAGGCACAAAGGTGACTAGGGTTTCAGAGCCCAGCTGCCACCCCAAGAAATTCCCACCCTATAGGCTGTGCCCGGGAGCTCAGAAGCTGATGTCCATCCCACTGGCCAGGGTCTGGAGTAGGAGATTTCCCCAGAGGCCCTGAAGGGAACTCCAGGCCATCTAGGCC
The DNA here is from genome assembly GCA_004027475.1 of Anoura caudifer. Taxonomy (NCBI): domain Eukaryota; kingdom Metazoa; phylum Chordata; class Mammalia; order Chiroptera; family Phyllostomidae; genus Anoura; species Anoura caudifer. The sequence goes on from PVKU01003606.1 coordinate 120,528, forward strand.
CTTCTGGGAGCCCCAGAATTCTCCACCTTTGTCCCAGTCTGCCGGAACCTTTCTGAATGGGTGGCTTTCCAGTACCAGGGACCTGCAGGGGGCCACCCTGCAGACCCAAAGGAGTAGCCAAAGGCTGGCCCAACCCAACTTCATTGCCACAGACCTCCTTACCGCTGCCCCGCTATGCCAAGCAGCCCTCAAGGGGATCCCCACAGCGGGCTTTATCTCCCAGGACGTCCGATACGTCCCCTAGGGTACTTCTCAGGGCCCCAGGGGAGTGCCCTTCTAGACCTCACTTCTAGCACAGAAGCGCCAGGTAGTCTTCATTTCCCTCAGTCCTGGGAAGGGGACTGCTTGTGTGTCCCATGGGAGGCCCAGTCTCACCAGCTATCCCAAGATCTGAGTAAAAAGGGATGGTCCAGGGCTAGAGCAGACCCTGACATCCAAGAGGGACATTATACCCTGATACCTTGCCACCCTGTTCACACCTGACACCTTTATCCAAGTTCCTTGCTTTGGAAGTTCTGAGAGTCAATGCTCATAGAAACCCAGTGCCCCCTGGTGGCTGGAGGGCATTTTCCTCTACCACCCACTCCCCTCACCCCACTGCACCCCCAGGATGGGGAGTGGTGGGCAGGGCCCACCTCATGAGTGTGCACCTGTGCAGTATGAAAGGCCTTTGCTTGGTTTAATGTTCTACTGTGGCCACCTTGAAATTCTTAGTAACTTTTGAACAGGGAGCCTGCAGGGAGGAAGGTACCCGGTGGCATGCTGGATGAGATAGGGCTTCCTGAAAGAGGGTGGGGCATACACCTGCTGGCATCTCACCGTCCTCCTCTCTCCCCGCCGCCAGGCCTGTCCACCTCCTTCCCCATCGATGGCACCTTCTTCAACAGCTGGCTGGCGCAGTCGGTGCAGATCACAGCGGAGAACATGGCCATGAGCGAGTGGTCCCTAAATAACGGGCACCGGGAGGACCCTGCTCCGGGGCTGCTGTCAGAGGAGCTGCTGCAGGACGAGGAGACACTGCTGAGCTTCATGCGGGACCCCTCACTGCGGCCCGGCGACCCTGCCAGGAAGGCCCGCGGCCGCACCACCCGCCTGCCTGCCAAGAAGAAACTGCCACAGGACGGGCCTGGGTCACGAACAACTCCAGACAAACCCCCCAAGAAGCCCTGGGGCCACGATGCAGGGGGTCAAGGTCAAGGACCACTTGCCAGGAAACCACCACGGCGAATGCCTTCTCACCTGCCATCCAGTCCTACAGCGGGGGACTGTCCGATCCCAGCAGCCCCCAAGAGCCCACCGCTGCTGGCCCCTGACACCCCCGACGAGGCAGCCCCAATGGCTGCCGACTCGAATGTCCAAGTGCCTGGCCCGACGGCAAGCCCCAAGCCCTCCGGCCGGCTGCGGCCATCCCGCGAGAGCAAGGGAACCCGGAGATCATCAGGCGCCAGGCCTGATGCTGGGACAGGACCGCCTTCTACTGTGGCTGAGAGGCCAAAGGTCAGCCTGCACTTTGACACTGAGACAGATGGCTTCTTCTCTGACGGGGAGATGAGCGACTCTGACGTGGAAGCCAAGGACAGCGGGGTGCAGCGGGGTCCCCGGGAAGCAGGGGCTGAGGAGGTGGTCCGCATGGGAGTTTTGGCCTCCTAAGTCCCCCCACCCCATCTCAGGCCCTGCCCTGGTCCCCCGAGGAGGCCTCAGCCCAGACACAACTGCCATTTCCAACCTGCTGAGTGTCCCAGACCCTCGAGGCCGCCACTCTGTTGTGGTTTTATTTTTAATAGAGAGCGAGTTTCAAATTCCACACTGTTGTCTTTCCTCTGTGCTGGCCAAGGACCTTAGGACTCCTTCCGTGGCCCTGGCTGCAAGGGCTGGGCCAGGTCTCGGCAGTGCCCCTGCTGCCACTGCGGTGTCCCTGCCCAGCCCCTGTGGCCCCACTGGGCTCCTGGCTAGATGCAGGCAAGGTGAAGGAAGCTCGGGACGCCAGCCCGCCGCCACTGGGGCACACAGACTGTCGTTTGGGCATTATTTCATGGCAGATGGGCCAGGCCAGGGCCTGCCCACCTTGCCCTTGAATCCCACTGGAGTCCATTTGGGGGGTCCTGCTGCACTCCACTGACCCCAAGGAAGTGTACACGTAAGCGGCACCCAGCAGAGTCTACTCACTGTCACAAGCACAACGAGCTTATACGAGAAAGCACTGAGGGCGCAGAGGGCCCTGCTGGTTCCGGGGAACCACAGCCGTTCCTGTCGACCCACATCTAGGGCCTGCCCGCCCACCCCGCGACCCTCCACTCCCTTGCTGCTCTGCCCCTGCCAGCGCCCAGCCCTGCAGCTCTGGGAAGGGGTTTCCAGAATCCTTCCCGCGCTGTGCCACTTACTCAGGGGACTCCCAAGCAGCCAGCCGCCAGTGCCAGTGGAGGGCTGCCAGGGAGGGCCAGGGCCCAGACCAGGGCGTGGGCTCCCACTCGCCCGCTGCAGAGGGTCGCTCCGGGCCTTCGACTTCCTTCCTTCCTTAGCGGCCAGTCTCAGCTGAAGTCTGGTCACTCCCAGATAGCTGCCCAGACCAGACCGGTTGCCTTTTCAAGTTTCCCAGTCTGGCTAAGAGATGAGCTGCTTCCTCAGTTTCCTTTTGGGAACTACTCCTTCCAACTAGCAGTGGGATCCCGGGGCCCAGGCAGCCGTGCTGGCTGCTAGAGCTGTTGAGTCTTGCTGGAGACTCCTGGTTCCTCTCCCTTCAAGCCTTAACCCCCTTTCCTGGCCATGCCCTTCCCACCACCCACCTGCCTTTCCTACTCACCACCGCCACCCACCCCCCACCCCCACTTTCCCCCAACCTCCCAGCCCCAGGTCCCAGGTAGTCGCTCTGAAGAGGTTTAGTGGAGTGGCCCCAGGGTGATAGCTCAGGGAACAAACAAAAAAGGAATTCAGTGAAAACATGTCTTTTTTTTCTTTTGTGAATTACTCCTGGGTCACTTCCGCCACTGGTCATATGCCAGAAATTCTCCAACAAGAACCTTGCAAAAGTCCAGTGAATCAGTCGAATCATTCTGTGGATGCCAAAGAATATTTTGACCATAATACAGCACAGTCTGGACTTAACAGCTTGTCACTTGGACCTTTTTTTAACGGAGTTCTTTAGCAACCAAGTACAGAACCACGTTTGTTGCGCACACTGAGGGGACCAGCCCGAGCTCTCAGAAGAGGATGTGGTTCTGCCACTCGACCGTGGGAACCAGGAACCGGGTGCTGGGTTCCAGGGCCCAGACCTGGCCCACCTCGAGCTTTCCGAAACTCAGACTCACAGGGGGCGGAACGCTGGCGGTGAAACCAGCCCGGCCAGGGTCTCAGCCGTGAGGTTCCTCCCTGCAGACACACTCACCCCCGACTTCAAAACTATCAAGGTACGACAGTGGCGTTGTCATCGATACTCGGTTTCATGTGAATTTTAGCAAAATAGGAAACAAAGATAAGGACTCAGTGCAGGGGATCGGACAGATGTGTCCAGTGGGAGCGGACCCCGCAGGCTGCAAGCATTCTGGGCGCTGGGATGGCACGAGCCACCGGGTAGAGTCGAACCTGCCTGCCACCTCAAGTCGTGGCCAGTGCAGCGTCAGCAGCAGCATCCCAACCCCATTTTCTGTTTACTGTCTTTGAACAGACCTCCTTCCTCCCGTGTTTCGGGTCACAGCCTTGTCTGTGCTGGACCATCCAGTCTGACCTTGCAGGGAGAAAAGGGAAGAGCTTAAAGAACAACCAAACTCTCCCCGGGGTGCGGGGCAGGGGTGCCTGGGATGGCTTAGGTCCAGCAGACTCAGCATGTCCCCCTGACCCTTTCTTCCACCCGGAGGCACAGTCTGGGCTCCCTGGGGGCGGGAGAGACCAGGGCTGGGGTGCAGTGGGCTTGGTGTGGGCGGGGCAGCCAGCCCTCTCCAGGGGCCTTTGCTTGAAATGGCCTCTGGATTCTGACCCTGTCCTCCGTGGGCTCTCACTCTGTTTGGACCTGGTTGTCCCTAGGACTGGCCCTAACCTTGCCTCAGCAGGCGGCTGTCCACCTGCAGGGTGTCTACCAGGCTGCCAGGAGGAGAGGACGCCGGTTTCCACTCCGTTCCACCATCAGCCATGACCCCTCACTCTTTTTCTGGCCTGCTGCCCACCGTGTTCATGGCTCTGCTGCCCCCAAAGTAAAGATGGGAAGAAGGCAAGAGAGGCCTTTCCAGGCCAGAGGCTGGGGCAGACCTTGCACTTGCCCACACCGGCCCTCAGGGAGGGAGAAGCTGCTCTGTGACTCGTTCTGGCTGTCATCCCCATTCTCCCAACCCCAGCCACCCACCACCACCTTCACCCCCATCACAGTAAGAAAGGATAATGTGCAAGGAAAGTATTTTTGTGGATCATAGATGTATTTTGCAAGAAGTAAGAAGAGAGGTAGAAGGGTTTATTTTATTAAATGAGCTCTGACATGGTAACGGTGCATGAGCATCTGTGAGGGGCTTGGTTTCCTTGGAGAAGCCACCCCGGTTCCCAGATGTGGGGCTGGACTGCGGGTGCGTGTGTGCGTGCGTGCCAGGGCCCATTTCGTGTGTCCACGTCCATGTGTGTTGCCATGCGCCATGGGTGGGCACACTGGGACTTGCTGGGGCAATCCCTAGAGAATCAACTGCTCAACTCGGACACCGGCAGCGGCCGGACTTGGCATTCTTGTGCCCGCTGCCAGGGTGGCCAACCTCTGCCCAGGCCCAGCTCTGTAGAATGGCCTGGACGCCTGTAGCAGGGCCCCTGGGGAGGCCACTTCCCATGCCCCTGGCCCATCTGGCCACATTGGCCAAAGAGCCAGGGCTGGAGTCTGGGACTTTGGGTTGGTTGTTCTTCAGGGTACTTCCTGCCACCTTGTCCCTCGGATACGCAGCACTGTGCTCCACGTCGGCTCGGGGCGGGGGGTGATATGAATGTCACAGGAGGGGATTCCTTCTGTCTTTGTTTCAAAGAAAGTGATGTGCCATTTGTTAATATACAAAAGAAATATTGAAAATATATTGAAAAGAGCAATTTTAAATTATTTTTGGCTTATGTTGCAATATTTATTTTCTTGTATTAGAAAAAGATTCCTTTGTAGAGAAAAAATGTATTTTTCATTAATGCAAAGACCTATTTCTCCCTTTTGTACATTGTCCGTGTTCGCTCCCCTTAACAAGCAATAGAATGTGTGGCCGCCCCGGTGTGGACGGCGCCTGCCGTGCCCTGCATGACTCTGTGTTGACACTGCTACGTAGCTTGCAGTCCCATCCTGTCCTGCTCACTCACGGGGGTTCCCTGACGCGGCCTCCACCAGGGCCTGTGTCTCGGGGAGCCCTCTGCACTCCTCATGTGTTGGCAAACGCAGTTAATAAAGCAATGTTTTCTGTGCTGGCTTCTGTGAGGCTTCTTCATTGCACTGAGTAGGGCAAGGGGTCCGAGGGTCCTGTGCAGCCACCAGACAGTGGGCTCCATGCGACAGCACTGACCCCTGGGTGTCCCATGGGACCCGCTGCTGCCTCCCTGAGGAGTCAAGATGGTGATGGCCATAGCAACCACTCTGCAGGTCACACCAGGGGCTGTGCTGAAGGGCCAGGTTTCTCTGGCTCCTCACTGTCGTCATCCCCCGGACTCGGAGCAGATGAGGGATGTCCCCGAAGCCACACCTCTGGTAAGAAGTGAAGCCCTGCATCACAGGCAGGACTGTGGGATTCTTGCCACCCCTGTGGACCACCTGCCTGGGACAGTGGGAAGGTTTGGGGTCAAGCTTGAGCATCTGTCCCTGCATCAGGGAAGAATTTTTCCCAGGGTTGTTTTTCATTCATTGTTTTCTCAGAACAAACTCTGCTCTGGGCTCTGGGAAGTGTGGGAAATTTCACCCAGCCTAGGGCAGCTCACAGTCCAGCAGGGACACAGGCAGGAGGGAACTGGTAGTCACTGTGCTGGTCTGACGCGGGGGTGGGGGTGGGGGGCCCAGGATGCAACACCCTTCGTTCATTCACTCATTCATTCAACAAGGAATCTGTTGGCCGTACACCTGGTTCTGCCTGTGCGTTGGCTTGTCTGCTGTGCGTTGCACCGGGACCCTGCTCTCAGACCTTCCAGGCAATGGGACCTGAAGTATAGCAGTTGCTTGTCCACAGAGAGCTGGGTAGAAGGAAGAGACCAGAAGCATTCCGGGTAGAGGGCATGGCTCAGGCAAAGGCCAATCAAGCTATGCATGGAGGGGTCTTAAACCTCAGAGCCCAAGGGGAGGCTGTGTGGAAAAGGTTGAACAGGGAATCTAGCTTCTGGACCCACTGAGTCCTTTAAGGCAGAGAATTGCCCCATTTCCTCACCAGTGTAGTAAGTGGCAAGTCCCCAAAGGCACCTCTAGAGTCAAAATTCTGTGACTCCACAATGCAGAAAGCATTGGAAGTGAACCTGGGGATCCTGGGACCCAGCCCATCCCACTGGGGCGTGGAGCAGCTCTGGCCAGCTGCCCTGGCTCAGCACCCTGGCCTTCCCATCCTCCCCTGGCCAGCCCAATACCCTAGTGGTCAGAAGAGTGAGGCAGGGTCCCCCCCCCCACCAGCCCCTGGCGGGATCTGCGCCTGACAGCGGCCCAGCTGGTTGGGGGGGGGGGGCGGGGGCCCCTGTGCATCTGAGGCAGCAATGTTCAACTGAAGCACAGTGCCAGTGGTTCTGGTAGCCACACATTTAAAGAGTAAAAAGTACAGGAAAAATGATTTTAATAATTGTATTTAATCCATTTAAGTCCATTGTGATCACTTAAACGTGTAACAAAATAATTAAATACTTTACATTATTCTCTGCACTGAGTGTGTGTCTTGCACTCACAGCACATCTCGATTCAGACTAGTCACATCTCAAGGTCAACAGCCAGGTAGTTAATAGCTCTCCATTGGGCGGCATGGCCCTAGGTGCCCTCAGCTGTCCCCTGGATTACCTTGGTCTCATATCTGATCATGCTCCTTGGCCTTCATTCCTGTCACTGCCTCTGCTGTCCCTGCCCCCGAGAGACCCCAGGATGGCACAAACGTAGGCTGACCTGGTTGCAGCCACCCCCACCCCACCCCTGAGGAGGGCCGGTTCTCTGCCAGTGCCTCCCCTGAGGGGACTGTCCACCCATCCACACTCCAGTCGCGCTGCACTGACTCCGCCCTCTTGAGTACCTGACGCCATTAGGGTGACCATGGGCGCCCAGTGCAGAAACCAGGCCAGTGTGGGAGCAGACGAACCAGAGCATCCCAAGGCTCTGTGCAATTACTCACTGAGACTGTTCTGCAAGTGAGTGTAAGACCAGGGTGGAGGGAGGTCTCTGCCCGCCTTGACCTTCTCCTGTTCTCGCTAAACTCCTGTAAGTAGGTTCTGGGGCGCCATCTACCGCCCGCCAGGCTGCAGCCCGGATGCCTCTAGCTCCAAGCGCCGAGGCCCACAGGGCCGGGGCCAGCCCCGCATTCCCGTGTCTCAGAACTCCAGCCCCTTCGCCCGGTCCCCTGCACGCCAGCGCCTCCCAGTGCAGAGAAGGATCTTCTCTATCAGCTTCTGGAACTGGGAGGCAGTTCACGGACAAGAGGTCTCCTGGGAGAACAAGGGGTTGGCTGAGGCCTGCTGGGTGCCCACCCTGGGTGGAGTGGGTAGGCCAAGGAGACCCAGGCTCTGACTTCTCGCGGCTGGCAAAGAAAGGCAGGAAGTCCGCCGCGGGCTGGAGAGGGAGCGCTCCCTGCCCGCAGCGTCGGCCTCAGTCCCTTTATTGCACCTGTGTCTGTGTCCAGAGCTGCCAGAGGGGGGCAGCAAAGGCCCCCTCTCTCGGAGACGTCTCCGGACTCCGGCCGGGGCCGGCGGAACCGCAGGTTGCTCACAGTGGTCTCACAGTTGCCCTCCCCTTCACAGGAGACCCCGCGCTTCAGCCTCACATGGCCAGGCTCTTAAGGGCATCCACAGGGCCAACTCCTTCGCACTGTGACGGCCGAGCCAGCCCCCCCAACCCCCGCTGTGTGTGCCTGCCCCACCAGCTGCTCTTCATCCCCCTGATGAGAGGGAGGCTCAGGCAGAGGCACATGAGTTTTCATGGTCACCAGGTGGTGTTGCCCAATTTTTTTTTTTTAAAGAGAGAGATCATAAAATATAAATTTTAGCCCTGGCCAGGTAGTTCAGTTGGTTAGAGCATCACCCTGATACACCAAGGTTGCAAGTTCAATTCCTTGTTAGGGCACATACAAGAATTAACCCATGAAATGCATAAATAAGTGGAATAACAAATCCATGTTTCTCTCTCTCTCTCTCTCTCAAATCAATAAATAAAATCTTTTCAAAAAGAAGAATTTTAGCCCTGACTAGTGTGGCTTGGTGGGTTGAGCATCATCCTGCAAACTGAAAGGTTGCCGGTTCGATTCCTGGTCAGGGCACATGCCTGGGTTTCAGGCCAGGTCCCCAGTTGGGGGCATGTGAGAGGCAACTCATCGATGTTTCTCTCCCTCTCTTTCTGCCTTCTTTCCCCTATCTCTGAAAATAAATAAAATCTTTCAAAATATTAATTTTAGGGCAGCCTTGGGGGTTCAGGCAGACTCATTGCTGGGAGTCAAAGGAAGAGAGGAAACAATGAGGGATTCGTCAAGCATGTGACTTAAGGGGCAAGCTGGATGGAGCAGGCTGCTGCTCCATCCCCAGTGCTCCAAGCCAAGCCTGGAGTTGAGAAGCGTCCACACCATCCACTCTGAGGGAACCTGGATTGGGAGACAGAGGCCCTGGTGCTGGAAGGCCCAGAGGCCTTCAGTGGGCTAGACAGTAGGGTGGCCTGATTTAGCAAATAAAAGTACAGGACACATATGAAGAATGCTTCTGTACAGATATGTTCCAAATACCACATCCTGTATTTTTCCTGGCAATCCCAGTGGGAGGTCTCATGTCCTCTACTACCCTGGGTCCTGGCAGAGGGTGGTGCCGGCGTGGGGTTTACCGTCATGTACAAACCACAGCCGATCCAAGACCATTCCCACAGCCCCAGAAAATGCTCACCCGTGCAGTATGAGAGCAGTGGAAAGGAGGCTGTAGCATTGGCCAGAACAGACAGAGCCCAGCCGGCACCTGTCCCACTGTGTGTGCTACAGTGCCCGCCGCGCCTCACTTCCCAACTTGGACAGTCCTGCAAAGGACTCAACTCCCTGCAGCTCCGTGAGGCCCCCGTCCCATTTATTTGCTAACTCAGGTCAGCAGCCTCTGAAAGCACTCACGTTGGCTGCAGCACTGTTCGCTAGAGTCAAGAGGTGGGAGCAACCCAATTATCCATCGAGAGATAAATGGGTAAAAACGTGGTTGATGCAGACAACAGAATAGTATTCCCTCTGGAAAGGGAAGGAGAATCTGACACAAGCTGCAACATGCATGACATTGAACACACTCTGCTAAGTGAAATCAGCCAGTCACAAAAAGACACATACTGTACAATTCCACTTACATGAGCCATCTACAGTTCCTAAGACGTATCAAACTCATAGACACAGGAAGTAGGGTGGTGACTAGCAGGGGCTGGGGCGGAGGTGGTGTGAGTTACTCCGTGGGTGCAGTGGCAGGGTGTGGGGTGTTGGGAATCTGGGGCACAGCAGTGTGCTTCTTGTGCACTTGGAAATTGTTGGGAGGGTAAATTTTTGTATTTAAATTTTTGTGTTTTGTATTTTTCTGCCACAATTTTTTAAAAAGAATACAGGGGAAAAAAACCTCTGCTACATTCAGTGACATACAACTACTTTGTTGCAACAGCGAACATAATATTAAGCAAAAGGTGCTACTCTAAAACGTTATGAAGAAAAAAGAGTTCACATGTTGGGCCTCTGCCTTTCCTGGGGCTCCCAGGACTCCCCTAGTCCCCAACTCAAACTCAAGTTCAGGCTTCCTTTCATTATTGTTGCTCCCTCCTCAAAGCTTTTCGCACCACGCTGTTGAGAAAGACAGCAGACCCAGGAGTGAGGAGACCAGGGTTCAACTCCTCTCTCTGCCACCAACTTAATGCCCCTCCATTTTCCCATCTGAACAATGGGAGAAGAGGCTGGGGATACTGGGATCTCTGAAGTCCAGGTCCTGGGGGCAGGGTCCATGGTCAGAGGATGCGGTTAGTGAGGATCAAGTGAGAGCTTGCAGGCCCTTTAAGTTAAGGTCCACTGGGTGAGGTGGGGTGGTTGGTGGATTGGCTAGGTGAGCCCCAGGCTGGACTTGGGCGGAGGGAGAGCAGGAAGAAGCTTTACCAACTTGGCACCCAATCAGGATGCCATCAGCTGTGGATGCATCTGTCACCAGATGCAGGGGCAGGAGGAGCATAGTGGTAGCCATGGGTGGGACCATGGGACGAGAGTCCAGGACTGGCTGGGACAGTGACAGGGTTCAGCATGCAGCAGGGCCAAAGGCACTGGAAGAAAGGGAAGGCAAGACTCCTCCAGGGGTGGGGCTGGGGGCCTCAGTGCCCCTGGTCACAGCAATGCCAGGTGGGCTTGCCCTGGGTCTAGGGGTTTGTGTTCGGTGGGTGACCCCCACCACCACCACCTATTTCCTTCCATCCTCAGCTAACACAAGCTACCCAAGGCCATGCAGGTCTAGAGACCTTATCCGTGAATGCACCAGGACGGGGAAATGACTGGGAATGGAAGCCCGGGGGCCTGGGGGTAATAATGGGAATCCACAGCCTGCGTTCTGGCCCTTGCTGGGCCTCAGTGTCCTCACTTGTGAAATGAGGACGTGAGGTGCTGCCGGATCCACCACGTAGGGTGGCTGAAGGCGCTAAGCGGGCAGGGGTGTGAAGTGGGCAAAACGAGGAGCCCAGGAAAGTGTCAGAGGCCGAGAGAAGCAGAGCATTTGTGAGTGAAGCAGCCGCCCAGAGCAGGAGGCCGGAGGAACCCGGGTACCCACACTTCCTGGAAGCTGAGCCGTAAGCCCTGTTGTTGACAAGCTCTCCTGTGCCTTCCTGCCCTGGTTGTAAATGGCTGGTGCTCAGCCAGGAAGTGGCTCACATGATGCCTCTGACTGTCAGCTGCCTGGACGCCAGGACACCCACCTTCCCCGCATTCGGGCTTCCTTGTGGCCAGCCTGTACACCTGAGCCCTTGTAACCCAAGAGCCTGGGGGTAGCTGAAGAGCATATCTCGCCTGTCCCCACCCCCTACCCTGTTTTGCAAAGAAGGAATGTTCCCTTGCTAGGGATCAAATGTTGTGATCTGCAGAAAACTCAGAACAGCCAGGATTTGCAGGAGAAGCCAAGGGGGAAGAATGACTCAGCAAAAGAAAGCTTCTGAACTGCTATTTTGGGGCTCTGGGTGAGTGCCTGGCTCTGGTGACAGGTGCATGGCGCACAAAGCCTCACGTCCGTGTGCCAGCTGTAATAGTCATGCCCGCTGCTTTGCAGGAGGAGGCCCGGGAGGCTTGGCAGGCAGGTCCAGTGGGAGGGCCCGGCTGCTGCCTCCTCCAATGCAAGACGCCCAAGTGGGCTCCCGTCAAAGGGAGGGCAGCGGACAGGGAGTCATGCTCGAATCTTCTGGACTCCGCTCCCTCCGGAGCACTGCCTTCTAATCAATAAAGGGTACGGGGCACCGGGGCCTGTGCCTCCTCAGTCCTGGGTCCTCAGGGTGTGGGGAGGCAGGAAAGCTTGTGCCCAACTAACTACCTTCTCTAGGACAGCCTCTGAATTCCAGTGACAGAGAGCCCATCATTTTGAAAGCAACCCTGTGCTATGCCATCTGTGCTAAACAAAAACAAAAAAACCTTCCTTAAATTCAACTGTAGCCTTCTCCTTGAAACTTGATATTTTCATTCATAGTCATCCTGAGCCCTGAGGCCACAGAGATCACCTCCAATCTGCTCCAGGCTATTTGATGAGTTCAATACCCTGCCCACCTGACTTTTCGAATTCAATGCTTTCCTGGGAGCTGAGTCCTCTCCACTGCACTTTTCCTGCTTGCTGGAAGGGACGGCCAGGTCCCCACACTGTGCCAGCAGAACCAGCCCCAGGTCAGAGGTTTGCTGAGAGAAGGGTCAGAGAGGGGACAGCTGCCCTCTGTCCCAGCAGGGTCCGCAGAGAGCCCCCCTCAGTCTGCCTCAGCCAGGTGACAGGGAGGTTGGCAATCCCAGCTGTTTCAATAGCTCTAATTTTAACAGAATCTTCCCTGTTAAACAACAAAGTAAAAGCCTTCACAGCTGAAAGCTTTCCTGCATGAAAGGGATTATTAAGGCACATGCTAGCCAGAAAATGAACCTGGCCTGGAGGCCCGAGGCCTGAGCCCGTGGCTGCAGGCCTGGGTGGAGGAGACGACGTGGCTGCCGTCCTGGGGATGACGGGCTGCTCGCACCCCAAGTCTGAGGGAGAAAGGTGTAAGTTGTTGGGAAGATCTGGCTGCAGACAAAGGGGTGGGGGAAGGGAAGCAGAGTGAGCTCTGGGGGAGTTTGGCAGTGGCGGGGCGGGGGCAGCGGTTGGGAAAGGTCAGGCCGTAAGGCTGGTTGGAGGAGCCTGCTGGTCTGTGGCTCCTGTTGGTCGGCTCCTGGGTTCTTCTTTAGAGAATCACAGGAGTAGGCGCCTGGAGGTGATTGCAAGTTTTCTCTCTCTCTCTCTCTCTCTCTCTCTCTCTCTCTCTCTCTCTCTCTCTCTCTCACACACACACACACACACACACACACACACACACGGGAACCTGAGCGGCCTGTGGTCGGTTTTGCCCTGCAGTCGTGGACAGATCGACCTCTCTTGTCTCTTCCAGCCCGCGGCTGGCGGTACCGTGGTTGAGGACACCTCAGTGTTTTTGTGGTTGGTTTGGTTCGGCCATTCCCTTCATCAGTGCCACACTGTCCAGAGCACGAGCTGCATGGTCGGTGGGCGTTCTGAGAAGAACGCGTGTCAGGCCAGGGGTCCCACCCTCACGCAGCAGCCCCCCCCCCCCCGACTGCGGCCCCACGAGCAGGCTGCCCCGGCAGCTCTCCGGCTCTCGCCTGGCCTTGGGAAACACAGTTGTGTATCACAAAATGTTGGTTTGGAGCAGGGGTGAGCGCTGATATACTGATCACTGCAGAGGAGAAGCAGGTTGCATTGCAGGGAAGAGCAGCCGGGCTCTCCGGCCCACTCCCCAGTTCAGGCCTCGTGCTCCACAGGTGCTCCCTGCTCTCGTGCCCCTTCTGCCTTGCCCGCGACCTCCTCAGGCCCTGGGCTCTGCCAGCCGGCCAGAGTGGTCGCACTGGGCCCCTTCTGCCATGCCTGTCTGCTGCTCTTGCCCCTTTGCCACTTAACCAGTTAGTGCTCCTTTAAGATTCAGCTCTGGGGCCCCCTTTCCAGAAACCTCCTCAAGAGTTTGGGGCCTTTTCCTTTTGCCTCCCAAAGTGCCTTCAGCAGATCTCTGCCCAGGGTCCATCATGCGATGCCAGCCCCCAGCAGGCAGGTGTTGAGGAAACGTCTGCCAACTGCCGAGCGAAGGGGAGAGGCAGGCAGGCAGCGAGGCCAAGCGCCCCAACCTGAATCCAGCACCCGCACAACCCTCCGTAAACTCCTGGTGACAACTAATGGTCTCCTGTGTGGGTAAGGCTTTGTGTGGGAGAGAAACAGAGAACCTGGTGAGTGGAGGCCTTGCCCCTCGTTGTGCCCATCCGGGCACTGGCCCTTGGAGGGGTGGGCAAAGGCATCAGGTCACTGGAAGCCTTAGGGCACTGCCACGGAGAATCCAGAAGGGGCCCACGGCCACCCGACTGCCAGAGGACTGGGCACTCTGAGCCCGGCCCCAGATGGAAGCTGGGCTGGAGAAAAACTCAGACAATTCCCTCAACAGCTCTGTGCCCTGCCGCCTGCTGCCCGGCGGTTAGGAAAGACAGCAGCATTGCAGGCTTCTATGGCGCCATCAGAACTGCAGCCCCGCCACAGAGCCCCTGCTCACAAACAAGCTGCCTTCCAGAGCAGGGCTGGTGTGCTCCTGGGCTGTCCCTACCCAAAGAGGGGCTCTTGGCCACTCAGGTCTCAAAAGGAGGATGGAGGAAAGTCGACTTGCTGTTCTTCCGGATTGTAGTCAACTTGGTGTGACTTGCCAGCCACAAGGTGGGTCCAGAGAGACTTCCACCCAAACCCTTGCCCTTCCTAGGAGCGAACCTCAAAATGGTGCTTGATAACCATTTGTGCTCTCTCTAGCATCTGAGATTTTGCTAATTCCAGATGAAATGGGACCACAATTCCCATTTCATGAATGTGAATGTGGAATTTCACATTCAGTTCCTTTTAGCTCAAGAAGGCAGCGTAGAACATTTGTTTCGACCCCCAGGTGTTTCTCTGCCTGTCCACCTGCGCCTCACCTTCAGTTATCCCCCCCCTCACTTTCTGACCGCAGGGATGCATTCCCATCACCCCGAGCCCTTTCACTGCGGTCCAGGGGGTGAGTGCTTCAGTTGCTTTCTGCATCATTACCAGCTTCTCGGTAGGGGCACACTGCCATCGCTGATGTCACAGCGACTTTAATAAACATCTTCAGTTGTTCGCCACAATGTCCCAAATCAAACACTGAGTTCCAAAGCAAGGCTTAGTTTGTTTACTAAGTGACAAAATTGAGACTTGGTGTCTAATTTTAAATAAGCCGAGAAAAGAGGCTTTGTAAACAGGGGCCCTGACCTTTGTGAGTGAACCAAACCCCCAGGGGAACCGTCAGCCTCGCGTGAGGAGGGCCTTCCTTTTGCCTGAGGATTTCTGTCTTTACTCACCTGGTTTCTGTGCTGTTGCTCTCACCTTTCAAAGAGGAGCACGAGTGGCCAGGGCCCCAAGGACTGCATTTGCATCGCTTCCTAGGAAGTTTCCCTGTTCCCAACAAGGTGCTTCTCATACCCTGCTGGGGGCTGTTGCTTGCATTACTGGTACCTTTGGTACAAGTATCAGATATTCCAGTTGATGATTATGGAGCTCAATTTAAAAAAATAGAGCTAAGTAAACTGGACTTTCTTAGCATTTGCCCCTTCAATGCAGCTACTATTTCTGTCTCCTTAGTTTCAATTCAGCAAATAATCTGAGTCCGCAGGCAAACCTCTATCTGACGGACCCAGCTGTAACAGAGCCGGCAGAATGATGCATTCTAGCAGGAAGCTCGTGGCGTTCTGCACCTGGCTCGCGGGAAGGCTAAATAAAGGGGTGGCTGTCGAAAGGTTTTACGTTTGCATTTAAGTCTCAAAGGGAGCTTTTGATCATCATTACCAAAAAGATTTTTTTCTTCTCTGATCAGCTAATAATCATTTAGTGTTATTAGTTGTTAGTATGTTACGTCACTGCTTCTCCTAAACGGAAAACCCACACTGGCCCCAGAAACGGTGCAGAGCTTGTCACAGGTTCAGATCGCCGCCCTCCCCCCGTATCTGCTGAATCAGGCTTTGGTGGGATTTTGTTCTGCGTGTGTGTGTGAAAGCGCCCCAGGAGATTCTGATGCACACTAACAGAACCCTGATGGAGGGGAAACCAATTGGCCGCCTTACTTTCACATTCCAACAGAGGCAGCGTTGCGGAGGTCCCGCTTCGGTTTGCGCACAGTCGTTGCCGGTCTCACAAGGCAGGGTAACCCTCGGCATCCAGCAACGCTTCTGTGGGATCCTTGTACAAAGGGAGAGTTCTATTATCTTCCCAGTTCCAACGTCTAATGAGTGAAATGAAAATTACAATTAGACGGTTAAAAAGGCACTTGATACTAGAGTTTTTCAGAGTCCAGGTTGGCATTTTATTTTTCTACTCCTGACAGTCAAATCTGTAGGGGGTGAAGGAGTAATAGAACATAATAAAATAACGTACAAACACAATCCAAGAACATTTACTACCCATTGTATTGACAGTTCTTTGTAAAATACATAAAAGTAAACAGAAACATCTTTCTATAAATTACGCTTAACAATCTGTATACACTAAAACAACTGTTAAAACCACACTAAGATGCTCGTGCAAGCAGTGTACAAAGTGCAGGCAGGGTTAGTGATGAAAACCCTAACCACCTCACCGCTGCAGCACACTCTGCATTCAGCCAGGTACCGGAGGTCTCGCAGTGGGAAACGCGTGAATCTCTTAGAAGTCTCTTGGCTGCGTCTGCCCTGAGCGCTGCGGCCTCAGTGTGGAGCTGACTGGCCCAGGTGAGGAGCGGCACCAGGGACTGGAGCCGGGAGCCCGTGCAGAGCTGGCCGTTCCGAAGCGAACCCTCACACTTGATAGCAAAAAGGTCCCAAAGACAACTCGGATGGCAGACACTGTAGAACTGTCACCCCTTTTTCCTCCACCCATTTTTTTAGACATTTTTTTTTACCTCCAAAGAAATTCTTTATCCTCACCTGAGGACACGGTCATTGATATTTAGAGAGGAAGGGAGAGAGAGAGAAAGAGAAACATGGATCGGTTGCCTCTTGAACCCATGCTGACTGGGGACAAACCCACAACCCAGGCATGTACCCTGATCAGGAATCGAACCTGCAGCCTTTTGGCTTACAGGATGATACTCCAACCAACTGAGCCACACCAGCCAGGGCTTACCTCCAAATTTCTTAAACTAACATTAAACCTAAACTCCCTCCCTTTATTTGAAGTACACGCTGAAGAATTCATCCACTCCAGTGGAGGTTTTCCAAAAATAGTTCTGTGTAAAATCACACAAAAGCCTCTCCCATTTCTGCCCTATAATCAGTTTGGGGTGAGAACACCCCTGAGACAAAGTGGGCTTTGCGTAAGCTTGCTTACTTGACTGGGTACTTCGGACTCCACTCGAAACTGTGGTCAAAGCCCCGAACAACCAGCCAGTGGTCTTACACGTACCAGCTACTCAATGTGCTAAATTGTAAGGACAAGAATTAGTTGCTTCAGAACTGCATCTTCGATAGACTGGAGCTTCCCTTTCCACACAGGGATCTTTTTGTCCTGGTGTGGGGTAGGGGTGTGCGTGAGGGTTCAGGACTGGAAACATGGTTTTAACAAAATCCAGTCACTTTACACAGAGGGACGGTTCCGCATTACAAAGGCTTGTTCTTTTTCATTATTTGGTTACAAAGCATTAATCTGCATTTCAAAAGGACAATGATGAAATAACCAGAAGCATCAACATGGAGCTCTGAGAATTTCATCTTTCACTGAAAATTTCACTGAAGATCTGAATCCACACTTATCAAAATATAGCAAAGACTTATAGAAAACTTTTAATTTCCTATTCACTTTAAATTAAGGAATTTATATTTGCTACTCTCTACTTTTCCTGCTTTCTTGGAGATTTTTTTTTTGAAGCTTCACCAACTTTTACATACGTTTAAGATGATCCAAACATTATCCACTAAAGAAAATGAACACAAGACTTTTTGAGAGACTTGTTTTACATTGGCTATTATCAGCTCACTGTGGTAAAAAACTATTTGGCAATGAATTCTCGCAAACTTCAGTCACGTCTGTGACTGAAAGACTGAAGGGCCACACTGGCTGCACAGCACTTACAGTTCTACAAACGTGAACCTTTCTCCTGAATCTCTCAAATCACGTTAAGTAAGAAGTATACTGTTTGTGTTTAATCCTCACCAGAGGGTATGTTTGTTTATTGTAGAGAAAGAAAAAACAACCCACTGATGTAAAAGTATAATTTTTAATGGTGGGACTCGGGAAAATGCTGGATTTTTAATGCGGTGATCAAATCATTTTGCAGAAGGCAAGCAACAACATCAGCACAGCTAGTGCCCTATCGCAGTGACTTGCAAGGGGTCCACGTACTGGGAAGCGCTGTAGAGAAGGGTGAGCCAGCTGAAAACTCAGGAAAAGGAACAACATTCTGCTCAGATGCTGCAAACCGCAGCGCACGTGCTTACGTACACAGGCACACGGAGCTAAAATTCAGATCTGTGCAGGCAGCGTCTGGATTCACACGTCTTTGGCACTCAAAGATACTGGGTTAACTAAGCAATGGTAAAGAGTGTTTTTCATACACAGTAGTCCCCGCCTCATATCCGCAGCTTCGTTTTCTGAGGTTTCAGTTACTAGAGGTCACCATGATCTAAAAATATTATATAGAAAATTCCAAAAATAAAAAGTCCACACATTGTAAGCCACGCACCACTCTGAGTAAAGCGCCGTGATGAAATCCCATGCCGCCTGCTCTGTTCCGCCCGAGACGTGAACCATCCCTCTGCCCAGTGAGTCCACTGGGTGCGCTGCCTGTCGGTCACTCAGCAGCTGGCGCGAGTGCGTGTCAGCGCCCAGGCCCCACTGACCCTCTTTTATTTAACAACGGCCCCGAAGCACCGGAGTAATGGTGCTGGCATTCAGATATGCCAAAGAGGAGCCATAGAGTGCTTCCTTAGAGTGAAAAGCTGTTTCTGTATTGCGAAAACAAAACAAACATAGCAGAGAGGGCTCAGTCCTGTCTGCGGTTTCAGGCACCCTGGAGGCCTTGGAACTTGTCTCCTGTGGGATAAGGGGGCCCGACTGTGCTTTAGGGAGCGTCTATGCCCCGATTTAGAAAATGCTGTACTCTCCATTCTAAAAAGACTGAGATAAAGACAAACTGGAATCTATCAATTTAACCAGTTACCCCCAAATAAAATTAACAGCAGTCATTGAAATAGGTATGGGGTTAAGAATCTCTTCAGGAATATAAAAGTGGGCTAAGACTTTGTATTTTTGGTTTGGGAATTAAGATTTTAAAACATCTTTTGGATAGTGCCCAATATATAAGGGACCAAACCTTACCCTGCATATGAGTGTTAACAGGCACATTTTCACACCTTGCAGTGGAGGCACACTAATCTGTGCCCCCAACAGGGCCATCTACCTGCAAGACCCCCCAGGCGCGCACACTCGCACAGGTTCGCAGAGTGCGTTCCCCCAGTGCTGTCCCGCTCCCTGCTGCCCTCCTGAGCGCCAGGGCTCAGGGTCAGTGCCTGAGGAGCCTCGGAGCTAGAGAGTGGCTCCTGGCTGCGGACTCTGCAGGCCTGTGTCCCTGGCATTCAGAAGACAGATGTGGCTGCTACATGCAGCTCTTTTTCTAGGGGTTCAGGCCACACATCAATGGGAAAACACCCACAGTTTATTAGATGCAGTCCACAAAGTGACTTGGTTTCTTTGACCCCAGAGTCAGAACCAGAAGAATTCTGGAGCAAGGTAGTTTGTACCAAAAAGCACTGTTCCCCCTCTGGAGACACCAGTAAGCTTCTGCCTTTATACCAATTTATGAGACAAATAGTTGGCTTCTGAAGCATCACAGCAGATATTAGGAAATAATACTCGAACTGAAGAACCATACCATCAACAAGAAGCAGTCGCTTCAATAAGGCCTAGTTCTGTGTAGTCAGGGCATCAGAAGTGAGGACCTTAACCATATCAGGCAAAATAAACCAACAGGCTGAAATGTCATTTCCTACTTTCCCCATGGTGCTACTGATGTTTCTAAGCAGGGAGGAAGCTTTTATTTTCTCTTGGAAGGAAGCTGAAAGTGAAGTAGAATAGCCAAATTACTACACCCACATGTTACGTTCAGAAAGTCCCAGTCAGGCCCCGTCTGCTCCCACTTCCCATCGCTGACGAAAGGACTAGAGAAACTGATTTGGACAACAGCTACAGAAAATACTAATTTTAATATTTAAATTATTCTTGATGGCATTGGAGCAATATATTCTTAATGCAACTGGTTAAATATACTGTAAAATCTTGGCTTATAACCAACGGAGAAATCTTAAGCTTGAGAGTCTTGAAAGATACATACTTGGCACTTATCTTTCATCTGATTTTTACTAATTAAGGGACCTTAAATGGAAAAAGAACTCAATGTCTTAGGAAGTTAGAACGCGTTAAAAAGCTAACCACAGTTTTGTTGGTGAGACTGTCGGTGAGGCTCGCAAACAGGATCACACGACAAGCATTACCTCTAAAAATAAAAGCCTTTGTGCCGCACTGGGAACAGCTGGCTGACAGCGACTGAGGAAAAGGACAATGCAACACGAACACTCATTTTCCTTTCAAGAAGTAAAACATGGTGAATGATGCAAACGAGGTTGAGGGTGGGGGCAAAACCCCCAACCTCTGGGACCGCTGCTGCAGGACAGGCTTCGCTTCCCCTCAGGTCCGCAGGCCCTGCAAGGACCCACGGGTCACTTGCCCTAGGAAGTGCCATGAAGTATGAAGTATGAGCGTGGGGAGACTGGTGCCTGTCACGTTTGGTGATGAGGCACAGATGACCAAACCAGGCACCGGTATGACTGGCGCGCTGCAGAAAGAGACAACTGGAATGGAGCTACAGGGGCCTCCTGCTGCACAGGAAGTGGTGTTTTCCTCCAGAAGGCAGTGCCGCAGGGACTGGGACACGGACCCCTCGGTGCTGGTGACAGTATTGTTGCTGCAAAAATTCACCAGTTCAGAGAGAAATGTGGCGTGAGGGACAACCAAGTGCAGCCCGTCTCTGACAAGTGCGAATGTCCCCGGGACTGGAACACTGTTCTAAGTATTCTAAAGCAGATCTCTTCCTCGACAACAACCTCACATGTATAATGCAAATATTCCAAGTTTCAGAGCACGCTGGCTAGGTAAGACACTAAAACGGAACATCTGTCCAGCAGCAATGCCAAACGTGAGGGTCTGTTTTATTGCATGACATTTGCATAAGAAAAAATACTGAAACCTGTAAGGCATCATGCAATCATCAGTAAGCTAATTATTAACTGTACACTCTGAGTAGGTGGGTGTACATAATCTAAAATTGAAAAACTAGTTCCAAAAAGTACATAAAAATTTAACATGATGAGCTTTTAATTGTGGTTTATATTTGTAGTTTCATATTGTTAAAAATTGCTTCAAATGTCCTGCTGGGAAGCTGCTCTTTATAAATGGCGCTGGAGGGCATGTCAGATTACAAAGAGTAAAAACTAAGTATCTTCGTGGAATTAGAAAGCTAACATTGTGATAGTCAAACTTATTTGAATCGGATTTCAATTCTCACTCAAATTAAGTTGATATAATATTAATAATCTAAAAAATATCTGTTTTCTAACCAATGAAAGTCTATTGAATTCAAGTTATGCATGGTCAGCAATCAAATCTCGGAGCAGGCCTGTGTGGCGAGGCTGGACCGGGGCCGCAGCGGGGGCTGCTAATCGATGTACTGGGCCATCCAGCGGAAGCCTTCTCCGTAGCCTTGCCTTTTGAGCACACTGCACATGAAGACTTCTAAGGGCCGGGTGTTCAGTTCTTTCAGAGGCACGTTGCCCTGGAAGAGAAGACAGACATTATGCTGGAGACCCCTCGTGAAACAAAAGCTCCACTCCCCAGGAGAGTGGCAGTTTATATGTCTCAGAACAACAGGTAACAGTGATAAAGCCACAGCTGGCACCTGCATCCTCTCGTTTTGCTTTAGGACAGACTGGGACAGAGGTCAGCCTGTGAAGCACACAGAATGCAATCTTTGACTGGCTTGGGAAAAATTCAAGTTACTCAAACTGGCTTCACAAATATTAAGGATGAATAGTCTCTGAGTCAAGGTTTTATGACAAAACAAGGCATTTCCTAAAATTAATATGGAATTGAGTTACTAAAAGTCCCTCTTCCAAACAAATACTAGTAGAAATGAATGCAAAAAATGGATCTTTTTTAAATACATGTTCAGAAAACACTGACACACTCCTACGCCCAAGTTTACTTACATTCTATTTTTGTCTCTAGCAAGTTCAGGACCTTAACACAGAACTGGGGGCCTAAATACACTAATGGTATGTTTAAACATTCAAGCATATTATTTGGTGGTTAATTCTGAAAATTTATTTTTAAAAAAATTTGAAAGCTTTCATTTAGTTTCCTATAAACATGAGCTTTGACATTTTTATCACCAAAAGAAGGTCTTATTCAGTGGTAGAAAGAAAACAAGTGAGGACATTAAAAAAGGCCAAAATGTGTAAATAACAGGCATTTTTATTTAAGTATAGGTGGTATACAATATTATATTAGTTCTATTAATTCCAGGTGTACGATATAGTGATTGGACATTTGTATTCCTCAATGTGGTCCCCCCACTAATTCTAGTCACCATGCAAACTTATCACAATATTATTGGCTTGTTCCCCTTCAGCTTTTTCACCCTCCCCCCCACCCCAGCAAGCATCCCTTTGGTGTCTGTTTTTGCTTTGTTTTGTTTTTTCGATTCCACAGATAAGTAAAACCATACAGTATTTGTCTCACTCTGATTTACTTGGCACAGTGGCCTCTAGGTTCATCCACATTGTTGCAAATGGCAAAATTCTTTTCTAATTTCTGCCTAACACACACACTGAAAATAGGAGTGTATATATCTTTTCTAATTAGTGTTTTCAACTAATTCAGATAAATACCCAGAAGTGGACTTGTTGGGTCATACTGTAGTTCTACTTTTAATTTTTTAAGGAACCTCTATACTGCTTTCCACAGAGGCTGTACTAATTTACATTTCCATCAACAGTGCCCAAGGGTTCCATTTTCTCCAAATTCTTGCCAATACATGTCATTTGTTAACTTTTTCTTGAATTTTTAAAAAAGATTTTATTTATTTTTAGAGTGGAAGGGAGGGAGAAAGCGAGGGAGAGAAACATCAATGTGTGGTTGCCTCTTGCATGCCCCCTACCGGAGACCTGGTCTGCAACCCAGGCATGTGCCCTGACTGGGAATCGAATCAGCAACCCTTTGGTTTGCAGGCCAGTGCTCAATCCACTGAGCTACACCAGCCAGGGCTGTTTGTTAACTTTTTGATAATAGCCATTTTGACTGGTGTGCGTGTGGTTTTGATTTGCATTTCCCTAATGATTAGTTATGTTCAGCAAATTATAGTTTTTAAGAAAAAAAAAAAGATAATGGGCTTTTGTAGTTGGACGATAGTAATATAAAAACACATTTTGTACACATGAAACTAACATAATATTATATGTCAATTATACCTTAATTTTTTTTCTTTATGTCAGATGGGTAATGTGCCAATGTCGTAACAAGGTTTGTGGGAGGCACTTGTCACACAAGAGCATGAGCACCCAATCATCATGCTTATGAACTACAAAAGGATCAATACCTTAATTTTTTTTTAAATGAATCCAGACTGTACCAATTAGACTAATAACATGATTCCTATTAGAGGTTGAAATAAAAACTATTTCAGAAGATAAAAATACACTGTTGAATGAAATATTCACACTTGTCAAACTTCTTTTTTTACCTTTCCTGTTGTCTGACCGTATAAACCAAACATCTCTCGCAACCTCTCTTCACTGATGGCTTCAGGTCTGTCGATCTTATTCCCAAAGATCAGTATAGGCACATTAGCAATGGTCTCATCTGTCATTAGTGACTGAAAACAATCAAAACAGAAAGAAACACAAAATGTCAGCATGAAACCCTCCAAAGGATTGTTCTGACAAGACAACAAATGGGCACAAAGGACTTGTTCTCCATCACAACAGGCCAGTTTTGCCAACTTTCTTCGGCGAACTTTTCCTCTGTTTAAAGTGAGCTCAGTGAACCACCAGCTCAAGTTTTCCATCTCCCTATGGCTCCTTCTGTAGATGCTCACACTGCTTGCTTGCTCTGTGCATCAGGGAGGTACAGGGACCAGAGCCAACGCCTTGAAAATGGGCAGACTGGTTTCATTTCTAGTTCTGCTGCTTCCGAGCTGGGAGATCTTGGACAAGTAGGTCTCTCTGAGATTCAAAGAGTATAGAGTAGCAGCACCTACGTTATGGAGGTGCTTTCAGAACTAAGATTAAATGAGGTAATATGCATTGTGTGCGGCATCAGGTGGCAATTCAGGAACTCCCTGACCCTGTTTCACGACCACAGAGTCTACCCAGACTTTTCACATGAACAAGAATCTGTGTGCCTGTTCTGGGCAGAGGCACGGGCAGGCCAACCTTCAGATAAATCATGGACCTGCTCTCTTTGAGGTCCTAGAACTAGCACTGGCCTTGCCTGCTGCTCCCGAGCCCCTTTGAGAAGCATCTGATCTAGGGGAAGTAGCTACACACGGCCCTGCTCATTCCTGGCAGAGGTGACTAAGATAGTACGTTACACCATTTCCAGGTTCTAGCCAACTCCTTAAGGAGCCGGCATCCTAGTATGACCAGGACTCAAGATCCAAGCCACTCTAGGAATGGAGCGACATGACATACACTACAGGGGCACACTGCACAGAGGGAGCACAGGTCTTCAAGAAGGAAGTCTGCATTCGCACTTCCTCAACAGCTGCTCCCTCTGCATTCTAAGTAGTCACCAAGCTCCACCGATTGCCAGGAGGTCCACAGGAGACCGCAGAAAAGCTGCACCCTGACACCTAGATCGCCAACCTATTTTCTCAGGCTTCCTAGCAATTCAACTGTGTTTTGTTTTAATCATTTAACTTACATCAAGTTCTTCTTTTGATTCTAACAGCCTTTCATGGTCTGCACAATCCACCAGAAATACAATGCCATTGATAGCAGGAAGGTAGTTTTTCCACACTCTTCGAGCTAACAAAAACAATCAGGAGTTAGATTTCATTCGCTGGTCAAAGCTAGCAGGTGGTTTGATGAAAGTCCAATAAGATATCAAGTGTAATTATCCCTTAGCTGCTGCTACTTCACTGTATACTCAAGTTAATCTTTTACCCAGTGTTGTCCAGATCTTTCCAGAAGAAGAAATGTCAGGCTTTCCTTGATTGTGCGCAAGTCAATGCTTTACTCTGCCCCGGTTTCCCTGTGTTAGAAGAATTCCCATCTCTTACCAATGGACAATGATGTTCGTTAAGTTCACTGGAGAACTGCTACTATTTTCTCATGCATATTCATTTTTTTTGACATTTCTATCTTATCAGTTTTTTTGGGTTTTGCCAGTGGTAAATTTGGAGTCAGTGGCAGAAGGAAATTAGTACCAGGTACAGACTTAAGTTAAAATAATAAAAGCAAACTGTTCCATTCATAACAAAACTTAAAGTCTATAACACCATTAGGGTAGTTTTTTCCATGGCATTCTTTTCTAGAGGAGAAAAGAGCTTTTGGGATACCCCAGAGGAAAAGACCTTTTTTCTTTGACTTCAGTTTTATGACATATCTGAAAAACAATATAGAAATGAAGTCTCAGGTGAGCTCCAATAGGATCTAATTCCCTCTAAGTATTATATCCCAGAAATTACTTTATGTGTATTTCAAATGATCATTATGTCTCAGATGTGCTTTCACTAGCCACAACCACTTAAAATCTTTTCCACTCTTTGTCATGAGGTTTTTAGAAGGCCCACCAACTTTGTACCATTCTTCATTTGTGAATGATTATGTGCTGGGTACTGCCAAATCCTTTTGCAGATAGAAAAAATGAACAGGGTTTTAGTCCCAGAAAGTTTGGGAGAGGAGACAAGACAGTTATCCCAAACTTGTAGATGTGCACACAAGTGCCCTCAGAGCTGTGGAAGTGTAGTAGGGAGCACTCCCAGCTGGGCACAGCTCCTCGGGGAAGGTAGCCACCCTCACCCGGGGCCCTAAGGTGGGTCGCTCATGTGCAGACGGGGTGGCATGAGCAAAAGCACAGAGGTGGGAGAACACTGGGAGGGTTCGGTTTGGTTGGAGTAAAGAAAATGGGAAAGGGAACAGTGGGAAATGAAGACTTGAAAAGTAAACTGGAATCAGACGTAGAGATTGCAAATGCAGATCTATGCGCATGGCCTTTAATTAGTAGGTGAAGATATAGCCAGTGAAGGTTTTTCATACAGAGCAGTGACAGTCACGACATGCTGTGACAGTGCGTGAGAGGCGGGTTAGGGCAGAGAGAGAATGGAGGCTCAGTTTGACTCGCTTGCTTCACTTCAAAAGCACTTCAGACTTAAACTGACATGGAGTTTCATGAAAAATCACCCTTTGCTTTTAAAACATTTATCCGGGGGTGAGAATTCCTAAATGCTGAGTCTACTCTGGCCTTCCTTGAGCAGAAAGAGACTTCATGCGCTGAAACATCACAGTCACCTTTTCATTAGGTTGAAATAAAGCCACTGTAAGAGCAACAGAATCTTACCTTGAACATGTCCTCCCAGATCAAAAGTTGTAAAGGTCATGCCAGCAATGGTTAGTTCTTCTGAAGCTAAATAATAAAAAAAAAAATGTATTTTTATAACATGAAAATCAGAAATCCATTCATGGTATATATTGCTTAATGTTTGATTTATTTTAATGGTAACTGAGGTCAAATCAAACATTTAGGAACTAATAAAGGAATTCTTGTCAGACTCAGATGTACCCCAATTCACAGTGACAACGTGCCACCAGTGAAGGTAATACTCAGTTCTAGCATTCACTGCCTACCACAACCCCACCACTCACTTATTTTTCCTTCCCCATTTCTCCTGTTGGAAACGTTATCTATTCCAACAATTATTTTTTATGAATTCAAGTGACTCTTCCAACCTAATAATTTTTCCTGCAAGTCAGCTTAAACGATACAGGTGAAATACATAGTGTTCTCGCATGGCTGTCAGATTGTACAGGGGACAGTCTTTAATGACAAACACAATAATAACAAAGGACAGTTGGCCATTATTTCTTCAACTATTTTTTCTGTCCCCTACCTTCTCCTCCTGGGACTTCAATAATAGGCCTGCTAGGTGGCTTGGTATTGTCCCACAGTGACCAAGGCTCTGTCCAGTTTTTTTTTCAGTCATTTTTTTCCCTCCGTGCTTCATCTTCTGCTTCTATTGCATTGACTTAAGTTCACTGGCCCTTCCTTCTGCAGTTCTGGCACTAATTTGCTGTTAATCCCATCCAGTGAAAATTCCATTTCACATATTCTATTTTTTTATTTCTCGAAGTTCCATTTGGTTCTTTTGTATCTTTCGTTTCTCTTATTATGTTCATATTTTCCTTAAATACATGAGCACATGCAGAACAGCTGTTTTAACTTTTTTATCTGTAAATTCCATCATTTTTGTCACTTCTGGATCTGTTTCTACTGATTGATTTTTCTCCTGGGTATGGATTATACTTTTCTGCTTTTTTCCCTGTCTAGTAATTTTTTTATTGGATGGCGGATTTTGTCATATTCCTTTGAAGAAAGTGGCCTTCGTTCTGACAGGCACTTAAACTGACCACAGATCAGTTTCTAAGCTCTGTTAGGGCAGGTCTATAGTAGCCTGTACTTGGAGGCTACTTTAACCCATCACTAAGGTCTGATCCTTTTGGAGTTCCTATCAAATGTCCTGTGTACTCAGCCAGATCTCTCCATTCTGGCTGATGGGAACACGATTGACTCTGGGGGCCATGTGAGCACCAGGAACTATTTGGCTAACAGATCCACATAACCTTTCCTCCAGAAACTGTTCTTGGCCACGTGGAGTTTTACCCCTATGCATGCACAGATTGATACCAGCCACAAAAATTCCTGGAGTTCTTTCTCTACAGAGCTCCTTCCTCTGTGGTACTCTTGCCCAGCAAATGCTAGTCACCTCTGCCTCTCCAAATGCCGGTCTCTGTCTCCTCAACTTGGCAAGACTTCTGGGTTATGTCTGGGTTTCCACTCCCTGGACCGTGGTCTGAAAATTATCTCCTGTGATAAAGCTTGACTAAAGAAGGGTTTGCTTTCCTTGTCTCAGGAGTCACAGTCATATACTCGCTGTTGTCCCATATCTGAGAACAGCTGTAGTATACATTTTTGTCCAGTTTCCTAGTTGTTTACAGTGGGAAGGTAATTCCAGACTCTGTTACTCCCTCATGGCCAAAAGCAGAAGTCTCCTACAATACAATGAAAGGTTCGGTGTAATTGTTTACTGTTCAGTAACTGCTAAGGCCCCAGAGTAGTTTATCTTGTTAAAAATTCTGTACATAGTGTGCCAACTGAATAAATAGTTAATGCAATTTGTGGTCAAAGTGTGTTCCTTTCCATAAGGAAAAGACAGCGCTTGGATGCGGTTTTCAAACTCCCTCTATAGTTACACTCCCTGCTTTATTTAAAAAGTCCCAGTGTGATTAACTAAGATACGGAATACTGTTAACATCCCAGGAAGCTTCTTCTAGCCCCTCCCCAAGCAGTCCCTGCCTCCGCCCCCAGAAACAACTACTGATCTGAATTCGGTCACCACAGGTTAGTCTGGCCTGTTCTCGAATTTCATATAAATAGGACCATACAGTATACAATTTTCTTGTGACCAGCTTCTTCCATGCAGTATAATGTGCATCAGTATGTGTATCAGTGGTTTATTCCTCTTTCCTGTTGACTAGAATTCCACTGTTTACCCATTCTTTTTTTGATGAACTTCTGAGCTGTTCCAGTTTTTGGCTATTACAAATAAAGCCAGTATTAAACATTCTTGTACAAGGATTCTGGTGAACATATGTTTTCATTTCTCTTAAATAAATACCTAGTAGTGGAACTGCCAGATCACAGGGTGGAGATATGTTACTTTTTTCACATATAATTTTGATTAACTGAAAGATATGCACTGAAGTGAACACGAGCTGCAGGAAGGCTGAGATAGCAACTGGTTTGTGCTGCTGCTTCTACTCCGGCACTCAGAGCGAGGCACTCAGAGCGACGTCTGACATAGAGCAGGTGCTCCGTAGGTGTTTGTTGAATAGATACAAGAGAGCAACATCAAAAAATTAAAATGCGTCTTACACCTAATATAGTCTCTTCCAATTCTGCTGTTTTGCAGACAATTTTATAAACTCAATTTCACCACGATCATTTTTCCTTTAACAGTACTGTTCTTATATCACAATCTTACTTGCCAAGCCCCACTCTCTCCTCCTAATATAAAGATTTGTCAATTTTATGAAATCTTCCTTTTCCAACTTCACTAATAGTTTTATAGATAAAATGGTACTTTGTTCTGTCCTATTCTCACTCCTTATTCTTTTATTATTTACTGAACTAGATAACTATCACATTATCTATTTTTTTGTCCAGTTCTCAATGTTATACTTATTATTAATACCACACTCATTATTCCATAATCAATCTGTGGATTAAATTGTCTTTAAACTCTGTGTCTACTTGACTCATAGTCTTTTCAACAAAGTGAGATTCCAGTTATTAATAAGTTAAGCTTCTTTGTAATAACTTTGTCAGTTTAACTTCACTTTTTCAAAAGGTGCCTATTACACAGCCCCACATATAGGATGGTGTGTGTAAGTCACTGTTCGTGCAAACAAGGCAATGGTGACTTATGCAGCCTCGGTGACATCTGGTCGGACAGGCCTCAGTTACATCACAGTCCCTGAGACAATAACTTTTTAATTCCTCTAGCTGGAGAAGGGTGTACTAACTGATAAGAACATATA
Organism: Anoura caudifer; assembly: GCA_004027475.1. Taxonomy (NCBI): domain Eukaryota; kingdom Metazoa; phylum Chordata; class Mammalia; order Chiroptera; family Phyllostomidae; genus Anoura; species Anoura caudifer. The sequence goes on from PVKU01003606.1 coordinate 149,789, forward strand.
AGTATTGTTTCAAGATTTAAATATATTCTCTGGGAATTGGGTCACCTACTATTTACTATTTAAAAACAGGTCAAATCATCTGACTATAATTTATCTACCAAAAAAAACACCCCAAAACAAAAACAATTTTGGTCAGCATCTGAGTTGGTATTGCTGACAAGTGATAACGTTGCATGGGGGAGGGCCCTTACTGGGATGCAGCGTCGGGACGTGCTGTCCAAGTCTGTCATCTTTCAGCATGTGCAACAAGGTTGTCTTTCCTGCATTATCCAGTCCGAGAAATACCAATTTACCAGTTTTCTTATATAATCCTGTAGAGAGAGCTATGATTAGTCAAAGTAATCTCCGGCAGAAGTTATCCAAATAAAATGACCTTCAGTAAAAGTACATTAACAGTTTAGTTATTTAAATACTTTTCCTAATTACTCTAGATTTTTGATAAAGAAACACTTTTTTAGCCCTGACTGGTATGGCTCAGTTGGTTGGGCCTCGTTCTGTGGGACGAAAGGTCACTGGTTCAATTCTGGTCAGGACACATGCCTGGGTTGCAAGTTAGGTCCCCAGTTGGGTCGTGTGCAAGAGGCAACCAATTGATGTTTCTCTCCCTCTCTTCTCCCTCCTTTCTCCTCTAAAACTAAATAAAGTGTTTTTTAAAAAAAAAGAAAGAAACACCTTTTGAACTTTTAAGACCTTATAAACTGGCCTGAATAAGCTTGGATTTGTGACCAATTTTTAGTTTTGAAGAGCTATTTTAAATGTATTATAATTTGGGAATTCAAATAATTATAAAACTAAACTTATCTGCAGTGCCAAAATGCTATCCCCTTGACAATTTTGGGGAAATATGTGTCTTTTACTAGAGAAACATTCCATAAAGTAGTTGAAATCATGTATTTATGAAGTTAGATCAAAAGAAAAATTAAAGCAAATTTGATGGATGAAATTATTTTGACAAAAATTAGTATTTCAGTGAAAGTTTGGTTCATTGTCAAATTTCCCTTAGAATAAGGTTAAACCATTCACATGATTTCATAAAACTAAGAAAAAACAACAAAAAAGCACACATAATTTCAGATGTATCAACTAAGCATTAATAAAGTGATAAACAAAAAAGACAGTAGTGACCAAATTGTAACAGACAGGCATTTACTGCAAAATTCCACATTGACTTTTATAATTTTTCTTCAAAGACTTTTTGTTTTTAAGAGCAGCTTTAGGTTTGCAACAAAATTGACAGAAAAGCAAAAATTCCCCGTATACCCACTGTCCCCACATATTATCAATGTTACTCACCAAAGCGGTATCTTTTTAACCAAGGATGAACCTCTACTGACATAGCATCGTCACCCAAAGTTTACCTGAGGGTTCACTCTTGGTGGTGTGCGCTCTGTGTTTGGACAAAGGTGTAATGGCACACTTTTGTCATTACACCTCTATAATGTCATTACGATATGATCCAAAGCACTTTCAATCCCCAGAAAATCATCTGCGCTCTGCCTGTTCATCCTGCCCTGACCCCACCCCCGAGGTCCAGCAACCTCTGACTGTTTTTGTCTCCATGCTTTTGCCTTTTCGGGAATGTCATATAGTTGAAATCTCATAGCATGTAGTCCTTTCAGACTGGCTTCTTTCGCTTAGTAATATGCACTTAAGGGTCCTTCATGTCTTTTCATGGCTTAATAGCTCATTTCTTTCCTTTTTTAAAAAAAATATTTTTATTTGTTCAGTATTTTTATAGAGAGGAAGAAAGAGATACAACAAATCATTAAACATGTTTGTGCAACTGCAAAGCCCACACTCCTAGCTAGCTACTGGGTACATTATAAAGTGGCTCTAGACGAATCAGCACTAAAAAGCAGGCTTAAATGGATAATAGAAACAGGCCAACATTACCTAAAAACTGTAGCACACTGCTGAAACCACTGTAAATCCAGTCAAATATAAAGGACATATCCAAATCTTACAGGGTCTGGAAAACAAGTGTTCGAATTTAGTAATCAACATTAAATGCCAATATACATTAAATACCAACACTGAGTAAATAACCCTTCAACAACCTTACTGCAAAGAATTAAACACTGTTATCCAGGCTGGTCTAACCTCATCTATACTGATGCATAAAAACCAAAATGCCATTAAAATGCCAAGGAGAGACCACTTTTTGTCCATCCAAGGAACGAACATGAACTGTAACAGCCAGGGCGATAAAAGGTGTGGTGAACAAGGCATTGTTAACGACAGTATAAATTTCTACAAATATTTCTCAGAATCAATTTGGCAATAATATATCTGTTGATACCATATGACCCAAGAATGCTACTTTTATAAATTGTCCTAGATATGGAAAAGCTTAACATATAAAGATGTGCATCAAAGTGTTACATAAGAAAAATTTGGAGATAATCCAGTTCAAATTAAATTAATTATAGTATGTATGACCTATGGAATATTTACCAAAATGATGGATTTGGGGTGGAAGAGCAGGGAGAAGAGAAAGAAGAGAAGAAAGTTAATGATGATGAAGTTTCAAAGCCTGGTTATACCTAAAGGAGTAAAACCCCTTTTTCTATTTCCTTTGGTCTTTTGGAGCAGTTGGAACCAAGTGGTTAACTTCTGGCTTTATCTTTTTGCATTTTTCAAATTTTAATTATATCACTGAATGCTTAAAAAAATTTTAAATCACAGTAGAAAATGCAGTGTGTAGTTCAACTCAGCATTTAATTGACATGTGCTTGATAAACTAATAGTGCTAATATGGAAATTAAGAGAAAGAAGCTTCTTGAGAAAAGATCATGTACTGTATATAAAGGTATACTTTCAGGTCAATAAAGTTCATTTTCTAGAGCTGAACAAAAATACTCATGCCCAAAACTTGGACCAAACCCAAAAAGCTGACGGGCTGCACTTCCGCTGATGTTCTTTAGACAGAGCGTGACACACAGCACGGCTCTCTCTGCCAGCTTCTCAAGCCCGTGGGCTGCCAGTTAGACACCGCTGGGCCCAGCAAATCAGAATTCCTGGAGGGTAAGGCGTTGAGAGACGAGAACAGAGGCAGCCCAACCCCATTCTGTGCAAGGCCTAGCAGTGTCGACTAAGAGATGCCCTGGGTCCTAGAAATAGCCTCTCACCCTTAGCTTGAAACAGCATGAGCAAAATTTTGTTCCTGCAACAAATGGCTTCTGATTAAGATAGTGACTGGTAAATTATGAAGTTTCATGGGTCGGGATCACAAGAATGAGATCTACCACAGTAACTTACATAAACAGAAGTCTAATAATTCTTGTTTTACTCCAGTTGAAATTATACCTCCTTTTACTATTATCATTCTACATCATGTAGAAATTGAAAATTATAGGTGGTTATATGTCGGAAAAAGTCCAGCCATTGTTAATATAACGAGAATGGTTTGCAAGACACTGACGTAACCTGGCAGCCAAGGAGAGTGGACTGGAATGTGCATGCCTGAACAATGACGACTTCACTGTACCAGTCAGTGGGGGTGGTAGATGCCACTGACTGAGCATGTGTACTGTGTGCCTAGAACATTCAAAATGAGTGAGTAGAGCAACAAACCGGCATCAAATTTTGCGTTAAGCTTAAACATTCCTCCACCAAAACTGTTTGGATGATTCAGAAGGCTGTAGTTATGGGCAACTGGTGACTGGCAGCTTCATCACAACGTACCTGCTCATACATCACATTCGTACAGAGTTTTTTTGGGAAACATCAAATCACCTAGGTAACTCAGCCCCACTATAACCCAGAATTGGCACCCTGCGACTTCTGGATCTTCCCAAAACTAAAGTCACCTTTGACAAGGAAGAGATTTCACACCATCAGTGAGATTCAGGAAAATACAATGGGGCAGCACATGGCAACTGGGAGAACTGTGAGGTCCCAAGGTGCCTACTTGGAAGAGGACTGAGGCATCATTACCCTATGTACAATGTTTCTTGTCTCTTGTATCTTCTTCAGTAAATGCCTCTATTTTTCATAGTATATGCATGGCTGGGTACCTTCTGGACAGACATATGCTCATAAGTACTGCTTGTCTCTAAATCCACAGCCCTTTCCCATGGTTCTATGGCGATAAGGTGCAACTAAGGAAAAGTTTCTTGCATGATGTTTGGTCCAAATCCTGAAGACTGAGTAAGAGTTTGCTAAAAGTTTGTGAAGGTTATATCACGTGCAGAGGTGCAAAATTAAACAGGGACAGCAAAAAGGTATTGTAAGACAATATGATTGAGGTTAAACCTGCAAACCATGAGTAAAAATCAATGGGTCCTAATTAGTGAGGCAGAAGCCAACGTGATAAACAAATGTGAGACAAATCTAGGCATTTGGTCTTCATGCTTGCTACACACACACACACACACACACACACACACACACACGGACATGAGAAACACAGAATCCCTGACTGGTGTAGCTCAGTGGGTTGGATGTCGTTCTGCAAAGCAAAAGGGCACTGGTTTGCTTTCCAATCAGAGCACATGCCTGGGTTGTGGGTCCAGTCCCTGTTGGGAGAAACACCATATCCATGTTTCTCTTCCTCCCTCTCTCCCTTTCCCTCTCTCTTAAAATAAATACATAGAATCTGAAAACAAAAGGATACAAAATCAATCTTTCACTTAATATCACAAAGCAAAACAAACAAAAACCAGCTACCCCTTATTGAACATCCATGAGCATTATGGTCTAGAGCATGGGTGTCAAACTCATTTTCAACAAGGGCCACATCAGACTCGTGGTTGCCTTCAAAGGGCTGAATGTAATTTTAGGACTGTATAAACGTAACTACTCCTCAACCAGGGGCAAGGAGCTCGGTGCTGCCGCCAGGTAGAAACAAGGTGGAGGGCCGGGTTCGACCTGTGGGCCTTGTGGTTGCATCTGTGGCCTAGAGGATATGAGCAAGGGCTCTGGAGCCAGGATGTTAGCACTCACTGCCTGCCTGAGGCAAGTTACTTCACTTTCCTTACCTGTAAAGTGGGGAAAACAGTAGCTACCCAGGACGGTTGTTGTGAAGAGTAAATAAATTCCCGTTACACATCCAGCATGGAGTAGGCACTCACTATTAGCTGCTGTTACTGTTATTTCTTCTACTACACAGCCCACAGTGCTAGGTGCTTTACGTACATGTATCACCACTAACCACCCCAACAACCTTTCAAAGTAAATACATTACTGTTCCCATTTTACAGAAAAAGAAATGGAAGCCAAAATAACAAAAATTCCACTGTTAATGATTGGAACATCACAGTTTCAAGCCTGGGTCTTTCTGACTTCCAAGTCCGTCCTCTTTCCCACGGAGCAACTCTAAAGCTTTACAACAAACAGATTTAAAGGTGTCAAAATTTGCTTAAAGTATTACGTACCATTTTTTAATCTCTTCAGCTCATGACTCTGACATGTAACCCTTCTTCTCCCTCCCATTCCACACCCAGTTACTCCCCAGTTCTATCAACTGCTGTGGAGGAGTCTCAAACTTTCTGATTCCCACAGGAGTCACCAAGTCAAGAGCCTTACACATCACTTTCCTAAACTGCTACCTTAACCTCGAAATTTGTTTCTACCCATTTGTATATACCCGCAAGAATGGTTTCATCAAAATGTCATCTTGGACCCAGATTGGCGTGGCTCAGTTGGTTGGAGCATTGTCCCAAAAACCGAAAGGTTGTGAGGGGTTCGATTCCTGGTCAGGGCACAAGCCTGTGTTGAAGATTCAGTACCCAGTTGGGGGGTGCATGAGAGGCAGCCAGTCAGTGTTTCTCTCTCTTTCTCTCTCCCTCCCTTCCCCTCTCTCTAACATCAATAAGCATGTCCTTGGGTGAAGACTTAAAAAAAGTCATCTTGGCACAGGCCAGTGTGGCTCAGTTGTTTGGAACGTCATCCCATAACCAAAGGGTTGCAAATTCGATTCCATGTCAGGCCACACACCTAAGGCTGCGGTTCAGTCCCCAGTCTGGGCACCTGTGACCCCTGGTCTGGCTGCATATGGGAGGCAACCAATTGGTGCTTCTCTCTCTCAGATTGATGTTAATCTCTCTCCCTTCCCCTCTCCCTAAAAAACGTTCTTGGGTGGGGATCAAAAAGAAAAGTCATCTTGGACTTGGCTTTCTGCATAGTCAGGGTGACTATCTATAACTCCTAGTTTGCTGAGGACAGTCTCAGTAGTTATCTCAGTGTAATTATTAATACTGCCTCTTGTCACTCTCAAAACGGTCCTGATTTCGGTGTGAAATTATGTGGTCACCCCATACATGTGGATGGAGAGCCACTGGAGGGTTGTAAGCTGAAAAATGATTCAGTCAAACTTCTAGTCATTCTTCCAGAACTGCTACTGTCTTCCTTCCAGCTATCTTTCCAAGCTTAGTACATATTACTTCCCTACTTGTAGCTTGTCCTGGGCCAAAGTAAACCGCTTGCCATTCACCACTGGTGACCTATATTTTACCACCTTAAAGCCTCTATGCATTGTCCTTCTCAACATCAGAATATTCTCCAACCACCTCTGCCTAAAGCCAGCCAAAGGCTGTAGAAGTGAGCCATTGCCTGAGATGGTCTCTAAAGAACAGATGCGGTGGAAGAGCCAGTGGAACATCTGAAGGGCCGAACTAGAAGAGGCAGTGGCAAAACTGGAAAGGAATTAAGTGAGTGCCATCATATACAGCTGCAGAGATGTCATGGCTGGCTTTGGTGACAAGGAGACAACTGTTGAGAGCATGAGCAGCCCCAGGTGGCGCTGCAGTATAGGAGAGCCTATCTCCACAATTCATTAACTTTGTGACCCTGAAGGAGTTACAAGTTTCTTCTGTAAAATCTCTTGGGGTGTTGTAACGACCACATGAGATACAATGCACAAAGTCAGTATTTAATACTTAAGTTGCTGTTTTTAAGAAGTGGATGAGACGGAGGTTAATAGGTAGAGGCAGTGAGGAGAGATTTCTCTTTCAGAAGTCTAAGGGAAATGAGATTTTCTTCTCAAGGAAGGGTGAGGCTACAGTATGTTGATAAACTGAAGGGAAGAGGTTAAAGATGAGAGAGAAGGAGAAGGAAGGAGTTAACCAAAAAGGGCAAAGTTTCAAGAAGAGCCTGGACTGAGAGCACATCTCTTCCTCCAAGATTACAAGGAAGGGGCAGGGAATGTATAGTGAAGGTGGCAGGAAGCTGACTCCCCGAGTGAAGAAGGAGTGTAGAGAAATTAAAACTGTCAGAGCAGTGCCAACCTGCACTGATTTCCAATCTCCAGCCCCTCCTCCCCACCCTCACTCTCCAGCAATGCTTAACTTTAGAGAACACTGAGTAAAAGAGAATTTGGGACTTTCAGAATAGAAACTAAAAAAAAAAGAAAGAAAAAGCCTGGCTGATATGGCTCAGTGGACTACAAACCAAAGGGTCACTGGTTCAATTACCAGTTAAGGCCTGGGTTGCAGGCCAGGTCCCCAGGTGAGGGTGAGTGAGAGGCAACAACACATTGATGTTTCTCTTCTCTTTCTCTCTCCTTTCCCTTCTCTCTAAAAATAACTAAATAAAATCTTTAAAAAAAAAAAAAAAAAAAAGATGAGAACAGAAATTTGAGAGTACGGGTGAGACTAACGTGATCTGATCAGAAGTTCGGGCTGGGCGGACAAAAGTATAAGGCAGACAGTGTATGGGACAGGGATCAACAGTAGGGTTCTCACAACACAGAATTGGGAGAAAGTGGGGGAAGCCTTTAGTGGGAAAGCAGACCCAGATGCAGTAAAGAGTGAGAGAAGTGAAAGGTGGGTCACATCTGTGCTAGCAAAGTGGGGGAGAAGGTGGGGTTCAAGAATTCAAGAGAGGATGAGGTCTGGGTGGTGGCCACCTCCAAGTTCTGGTGCTGGTGTAGACAGCTGAGGAGAGCTGGGGAGAAAGATGGGGAAGCCAAACTATAGGACTCACTGTCCATGCTGATGGACAGTGGGATCACCTAGAAGAAGGATGGGCCCTGCTACAAAACCCAAGACTGAATCAAGCAGCCAAGTCCTCACTAAAGAGGGCTTTGGTAGGTGAGAACTATAAGAAGGGTAGAATGAGGTAAACCTTGAAGGAAAAAGGATTTTTTTTTTTTTGCATAAGGATGATGGCTATTTGCTGCTGTAAAATTTGCCCCAAGAGAAATAGCTTAATAACCTATATGAGGAAACTCTGCTTTAAAAGATAATGAGATATTTATATTTCTATAAACTCGTGGTTTCCAAGAACATTAAAACACACTAGGAGCTTTCATTAGTCATTTTAAAATAAAGGTAAAAATGCCCAACTAATAATAAAAGTTACTTAGCCACAAACAGATACCCGAGCCCTGAGAACAGGTTACACAACACCATGAACACCCTATTAAGACATGTGAAGAGCAAAGGTCAAGAACAAGGAAACACATACACGTCAGCAGATTTATTTATTGCATGAACACCAAACAGGAAAAGGCCCCATGCAGGTTAGAAAAGTGATCTACTCAAGTAACAAGAAAATCAGTGCTAAGGGTGTAATGGAACAGAACCTCTCAGATTAAAAACAACTTCTCAAGCCTCGTTCCATTAAACTTATATGGATAATTCCATTTATGTGAAATGTCCAGAATAGGCAAATCCTTAGAATGAGTAGATGAGTGTTTTTCAGGAGGGGAAGGGGCGGCCAGCAGTGACTGCTACTGGGTCCTGGGTCTCTTCTGAGGGTGATGAAATGTTCTGGAGTTACACAGTGGTGACGGTGGCACAACACTGTGAATGCATGGAGAGCCCTGCGCTGGGGTTATAAGGGTAAATGTATGATATATGATGTCAGTACAGCTACTATAAAAAAATTAAAGTCAAATTTATAAATTTACATGACCTTTTAATATTTACAAGTTTACATAAGTCATTAGGCAGAACCAGTTAGGTATGTACTTTAAGGGAAAAAATATACATAATACAACAAGATACAAATACTCCAGAAAGTACGGCTGGGGGAAACTAAAAGCTAGGGTGGTCTAAATACAACAAATATGATATTAGAGTGGATTATACAATTAATAATAAATTGGGAAGTAAAGAATGGTAGAGCTGAGGTAAAATGGATAGAGTACATATTCTAGAATTTAAAAAATATGGATTTAATGTGTGTTTTTTGAACTATTGATAGTATTATTTCATTCTGGGAAAGTCACTCTCTCTGGGCCCCAGTTCCCTCTTACATATAATGGGAACACCATCTGCCTTACAGAGTGGTAAGAAGGATTAAATATGATGATGCACTTGAAAACACCTTGAATAGTATACAATATAAGGTAGTTTAACTCATTCAGACTAAATTCAATGCACAAAACTTTAAATGTCAATTTTCAAATTAACGTCAACATTAACAACTTTTAATATGAAAAAATTTGTAATGATATTCTGATTTTACTTTAAACAACACTGTCATTGACTGGCTCCAGAAAAGGCACTAGACTAGTTTCTTCACACTCCAAGTTAAAAAACAAAAGTTTCACTAGAAGAGATTAATCATAATTTTCTACATAACTGTATCAGATTTATGACTAAAACATGTACAAAATCCATAAGATGGGTATATTATCTGTAAGCTAATTTAGGAATTGTACAGACCTCTCTCTCGAACTGAAATACTAGAAATACAAAGAAGGTCAAAATATGGCCCTAGCTGGACAGCTCAGTTGGTTTGAGTGTCCTCCCTATACTCCAAGGTTGCGGGTTCAATCCCAGGTCAGAGCACATACAAGAATTAACCACAAATGCATAAATAGGTGAAACAACAAATCAATGTTTCTGTCTCCCTCTTCCTTTCTCTCTAAAAAAATCAATAAATAGAAATGTTTAAAACAAGAGGCCAAAAACTTTCCTTGACCACGTTTTGCAGAATTTCAGCAAGGCCCTGTGCATTACAAGGGTGGATGGTAACCATGTTCAATGTCTCAAGACACTGCTACTTTATCACTATTCCCCCCTAAAATTGTTAGATTTCCTTTCTATGGCCTTTAGAGTTTGGAAACAGTGATGCAAATACACTCAAGAAAATATTTTAGCATTGAATGCATAGCACTCACAATAATGAAACAAGACCTTTTGGCTCATGTAATTAACAACAAGTACTTGAGTTTCCTATATGGAAAAGTGGCACTCCATTGAAAGATGGTTAACCCTTTGACAAATAGAAATAGTAGGATTTTTTTAAGAGGGGAAAAAAACTCTGTTATGAAAAAAGGTGTGAGTTTGAGTACTGAACTTGCTTATAATAAATTAACAAAATGAAAATTGACATAAGCAATGACAAATTCAATTCTTTAAATACTTTTAATTGAAGTTCTAAAAGCTATGCACAAGGAAGAGAAACTTTTCAACACTGAGATTTTAAAATGATTTGCTTAGTAATGTTTTGCAGAAATAATCTAAATGAATTTCAGCCAAGAGAAGAGGGTGGAGAAATAATGAATCATTACTATAGAATTTTGATTTGTAAGCTTCAAATGACACGGCAGTGACTTTTATTTCTGATAGCCTAATCTTTTGACTCAATTCTTGCTTGAAATGCAGGGAAAGGAAAGTTAAAGTGCACCTTATTTAAACTAATCTTCACAATTATTGAAAACATATCTTTAACATTTCTAAAATAAAGGCAATACCTTCCTTTTCTGCAAACTCAAGAAATGCTCATGAACTACATCATAATCTTAAAGTTTTTAAAGTTCAAAATATTTTGGTGACAAATGCAAATCCACTAAACAATATTACATATATTACAAATTACTTTGATAATCACCATTAATCATTAACAAGTTGAAAGTCTTCCTTTATTCCTCATCTGGAAAACAGAAGTGACACTACCACCTTCCTTAGTGGATTGTCAGTGGATTGTCGTATGCGGAGCGCCTTACACACAGTCAGCGTTCCTTTCCTTTTCTTTCACTTGTTTCAATGTAACTTACTCTTAACTCATATTTAACACTGAACAGAGAACATTCTTCAGAGTAAGACATGTAGTAATGCACATCTTGATATAAAAACATGCCAATGATACTAGTCTTAATTTTTCAAGATAAAAGGATTTCAATCTTCACCTAATTTTGCCCCATGTACCAAATATCCTAAATTTCTGACAAGTGTGGTTCTTTTAGCCAACGGTGTCAGAGTTTTCGCTGCTGTCAAAACAAATTTCTATCTTGATGTAAAATCTTGGAACAATTTACAAATCATTACAGCTTTCCCCAGTACTGTATCTTTTCCCCGCTAAAATGGGAGTTGGGCTATGGCAAGACACCAACTGGGAGACCTAAAAACAATACACCAAGTCACAGCCTCTCGAGCTGTCCAAGGTTCCCGCCGCCTCCACCGCACCTGGTGAGGAAACTGAGGCTGAGGGGCAGGAAGGGCTTGGCTGCAGTTTAGAGTCATCTCGCTCTTCCTGAAATAACCCACCGATGGAGAGCAGCGGTGTCCTGCCCAGAGGACTATCACGGTGGCCTCGCACACCAGAAAAGGAGCCCATCCTGCCTCGCGCCGCCTGATTCCGGGGCGGAAAAGGTGCCTATCGCCACAGGCAGCGACGCTGGGTGGGTCCAGGCCCCGCAAAAGTGCACCTTCCTAGGGATCCACTGCTGCTACCCGCCAGTTCTCCCGGGAAGAGAGGCCATCACTCACCTGCGACTGGAGAGAATGCAATTCCTTAGCTTGGCGTCGAAACCGAACCTCAAAGCGCGGTGGCTGATGGCTGCCGAGGCCCAGCTCGCGTCAGCTCCTTCCCGACCGGCAAGGTGCTTCACTCTTGATTGTCCGCTGGACGGTGGCACCGCGCGTCCGAAGTTCCGCCTCTAAAGGGTTCCGCTGCCAAAACCTAGGCTGGCACGCCCCTGTGGGTGGGGGATTGCCTCCCTGCAGCCTGGCCTCCCCATACTGGCCCAAAGGGGCTTCAGGGGCCAACGGGCCTAAGCAGAGATGGAAATACCAGTCTCTAACTTGGGAAATTATCCGTGACATCATTTTTAAAGAATACACTTTTAAAGTATACCTGTTTCTTGAATCCACAAGTGATTTACAAAATTTAGCTAAGTGCCAGGCAATGCATTGGATGCTGGATATTGAGCTTTAACAAGACTGTCTTGGCTCTGCAACTCATTGCTTATAGATTAGTGTTCCTTTCTTGAATGTGTTTAAAATGGGAATATTGGGGTGCTTTTCATGGAACGTGAGATGACAGTGCTTCTAAGGTTGCTCTTTTAACAAGGTCCAAACTTGTACTTTTATATAAATTTATTTGAACCAAACAGGATACAACTAGAAGCAAATTCTCAACAGATTGAGGAAAAAATGCTTTCTAGAATGACTGTTCACAGTTTCTTTCCTGAATTTGGAATTAAGAAGGGAACATAAGGAAGATTAAATGAAGGTGGGAGAAAGCAAGGTGAGGGTTGGATTACAGGGTGGTTAACAAGATTCTATACTCCCTTGAGGGTGATTATACCTCCTAGGTGTCTGAAAGAAAAAGGATTACTCTGGCATTTTAAAAGTGTGTTAACCTAGATATACAAGAACAATGGAGAGCAAACAAAATGCCTTTGCTTGCAGAAGGCAAAGAGTAACCCTTATACTAAAGAGGTTATATGCCTGGGGCGTGACTACCCACCACGAGCTTCCCAGTTAGGAATTTATGATTACATCACCCTGTGAAATTACTTTCAGTAAAACCCTTTTTTCATACAAACTTTCAAGCCTAGGATTCTAAGTGATGGAAACAGAAAGAAGAGCTGTTTGGAGACCAAATCACATTATTCAACAGATTCCCAACAAGACCTCTAACTGGCTCTGACAGATTTTCCCCTTTCTGCTCCAGTCTCAGAAAATGCCTCCTCCTTTCCCACTTACCATTCCTTCTGCCAGAAAGGTTTCTCTAGGCTTCTCTCCACCTAGCTAACTCCTGAACACTATTCAGCTCTCCCCACAGACAGCCCGGTCTCATCTAAGCCTCTCTCTCAGACTTGGTTAAGTCTTCTTTTACAGATTTCCCCAGCACCTGGACAACTTTCCTTATCCTTGAGATTATCTTATAATTGCACAACTAAGTATAGTCATACCTCAGTACTCATCAGCTTCAGAACTCGTCAAACCCCCCACTCATCAAATTTTAACAAGAAAAAAAGAGGTTTCAGTACTTGGCGCTTGCTTGGGGCTCATTGCACTTGCTAGAACTTGTATGAGCCATGACACCGCCCTGCCAGAGAAAATGCTTCATCAGTCAGTATTCATCACTTTTGGCACTTGTCACTAGTTCTGGAACTTGTCACCAGTTCCAGAATGAATTAATGACGAGTACCAAGGTACCACTGTATATATGTTTATTTATATAACCTCTCCCTCAACAGACATTCTGTAAGCCTCCTGAGGTCAAGAACCCCATCTCCCTTTTCCCCTCTTGAACCTATTGTCCATGCCTGGCACACAATAGGTGCTCAGTACATATGAGCAAGTGATTATTCATAACATGAAGGACCCTTAGGTACATTTTTGTCCTCAAGGGCTAGAAGAATTTTCTGAGAGTCCACTGATCTGAGTTATAGGATCCTGTTGTTCTAGTCTGCCTTCCCTCACCTACTTTTGAAGTCAGTTTGGGTTAATAGGTAGCCTGAGGCACTTCACTGGGCTTCTCAAGATAACTCTGCAGTTCTTATCTGGATAGCCTTTCTTTCCTGACATTTCTGGCATTTTAGTCAGCCTTTTAAAAATCTAAATTATGATTCATCCTGGCTTCAGCAACGTATTATACAATAACTGGGAATGGAGGAATGTGACAATAAGCACGACAGCGTCATCACTAAAGGACCTCTTGGTTTGGCAGGGAGATGCATTAGGTCACAATTATGAAAGAAGATGGGGGAAAGAAAAGGTAAGAAAGTACTAAGTGGTGGTAGGGGTGAGAGAGAGGAGAGGCAGGAAATGCCAGTGTTTGAGGAAAGCCTTAAAGGATACATGGGATATTTTCCCTTAATCGTTTTGATGATTATTGTTGTTATAAAAGTAACACATAGTAATTGTAAAAAGTTTGGAAAAATAAGAAAAATAAAATGAAACAAAAATCACCCCCAGTTACACCTCACAAATATAATCAATTTTATAAGATTGTAATCATACTATACATAGTTTTGTAACACATTCAAAATTTAAATCTTAATTATTTAAGATGGGCATTTCCCCATATAATTAAGTATTCTTCTAAATATGAATTTTAATGGCTACATTTTTAAATAGAGTATAATAGTTAAGAGTACAACCTCTAGCTTGAGACTCTGGTTCTAATACTACTAGGCACTCAAAGTTTCAGTTCCTGTATATGTAAAATGAGGATTAATATCTAGAAAGGAGGATGTATTATAATGAGAGAATAACACACAGAAAAGAATAGAGACAGGAAAAACACCAGGTTTGACTGGATTTGGGCTGAACTCTCAGGGACTTTGACTCCCAAACTATTCACCCTTTGGGGGATTTTAAGCAGAACAGAAACATGGTCAGAGTTGTGTTTTTGAAAGTTTGCTCTGGCAACATTGTGTGGGTTGAACTGGAACAAGTCCAGACTGAAAGCTGAAGTCAGCAATGAGGCTACTACAGTCATGCAGGTGAGGGGGTTACATGGCCTGCTTTGGGTCAGTGGGAACAGAGACATAAGAAGTCATGTGTGAGAAAGGGTAAGGGTTGGAACCTATAAGATTTTATGATGGAGTACATGTTGATAGCAAAAGTAAAGGAGATAGCAAAGGTCAAAATTTTAACTTGGATGAGTGAGTCTACTGTCTCCACTATGCACTTTACCACAGGCCATTGTCGGCTCTGGCCTGGGTTACAACTCCATTCTTTGCTTCCCAACCAATTATTGTCACAGCTGTGGACTAACTTTTGAAAAAAATGGATTCATCTTTGAGCGTGAGTTGGATCAATTACTCCCCTTACACTGCCTTATAAGGCTGCTTTGAAGGATATACAAGGAGAGACTGAAGTGTCTGGGATCAGGGTGAGCAGAGGACATTATCCCTTTGCCGAGCCCTCCTCACCAACAGAGCCAGTAAGCTGGTGCCATATCTGAGACTCAATCAACTGGCTAACACTGTGTGACCCACCTTGGAAATCCATAGAGGTTCTAACCCACCCAACTTACTTGCCCTCCCAAGCTGCTTTTCCATATGAATGGCTGGCCTTGGTTCCTAAATCCTATCAAACAAGCACAGATGGCTTCAGTGAGCACTAGCAGCAGCCAGAGTAGAGTCACAGCTTGGCTTCACCTGGGACTCTCCAAGCCCAGCATGTGTAGCAGCCACCTCAGATTGCTTTACAACTCAGGTAGGGTGGCCTAGGCAAAATACAGATGGAGGCTGACCTTGGCCTGAACCACCCAGGGAAACCCCAGGGCCAACATACCCAATGGACAGCTACCGGCCACGTCAGAACATCACCACCCTGCCCCTGCATAGCTGATCCTCCACAGAGGGCACAGCTACTCCTTGCAGCTGACTGGCTTGGGTAAATCCCTCTGATTGATCTGCCAACAACAACCAAGGCTCAATTACAAGAGGAGGGTGTACACAGCCAACACAAAGGGCGCACCTCAAGTACTCAGCTTGGGTGATAGGGGAGGCTGTGCCACTAGACTCTACAGAACATGTACTACATTAGGCCACACTACCAAGACATGGAGTCAAAGCAGCTCTACATAATACATAGAAACAAACACAGGGAGGCTGCCAAAATGAAGAGACAAAGAAACATGGCTCAAATGAAAGAACAGAACAAAGCTCTAGAAAAAGAACTAAACAAAATGGAGATAAGCAATCTATCAGGTGCAGAGTTCAAAACATTGGTTATAATGATACTCCAAGAACTTAGTGAGGACCTTGGCAGCATAAAAAAGACTCTGTCAGAAATGAAGGATACACTAGTTAAAATAAAGAACAATTTACAGGGAAATAACAGTAGAATGGATGAAGCCAAGAATCAAATCAATGATTTGGAACATAAGGAGGCAAAAAACAACCATGCAGAACAATGAGAAGAAAAAAGAATTAAAAAAAATGATGAGAGTATAAATAGCCTCTGGTACAACTTTAAGAGGTCCAACATTTGCCTCATAGGGGTGCCAGAAGGAGAAGAGAAAGAGTAAGAAATTGGAAAACTACCTGAAGAAAAAAATAGTGAAAGAAAACTTTCCTAATTTGGTGAAGGAAATAGACATGCAAGTCTAGGAAGCACAGAGAGTCCCAAATATGATGGATGCAGAGGCCCACTCCAAGATACTTCATTATTAAAAGGCCAAAGGTTAAAGATAAAGAGAGATTCTTGGAAGCAAGAGAAAAGTTAGTTACTGGAAGATTGCTAGATGGGAGGGGCAAGGAGGAGAATGAGTGAAGAGGTGAGGGGATTAAGAAGTACAATAGGTAGTTACACAATAGCCATGGGGATGTAAAATACAGTATAGGAAATGGAATAGCCAAAGAACTTATACACATGACCCATGGACATGCAAAATGGTGGGGGGATTGCCTGAAGGGTGCTGGGTGGAGGGGGGCAAAAAGAGAAAAATCAGGACAACTGTAATAGCATAATCAATAAAATAAAATTTAAA
Source organism: Anoura caudifer (assembly GCA_004027475.1). Classification (NCBI taxonomy): domain Eukaryota; kingdom Metazoa; phylum Chordata; class Mammalia; order Chiroptera; family Phyllostomidae; genus Anoura; species Anoura caudifer. The sequence goes on from PVKU01003606.1 coordinate 166,415, forward strand.
AAAAGAATACCTAAAAATATATAAAGTAGGCTTCTACTTGAGTGGCAAGAGAAAGAGCAAGTGTGTCTGGAGTGGAGTGGGTAAGAGGTAGTGTGGAAAAAGATGAGTACAGTGGGATGACAAGACCAGGTCATGTGGGGCCTTGAAGGCCATGGTAGGACTTTGATTTTCCTTAGTATGAGATGAGAAAGGCCATGCAGACAACCTTAAATTGATGGAGCAGGCACATGGAGCAACAGGTTTGGGGGTACAGGAAAATAAACAGAATCAATATTTAGGAGTTTAATCCAACATGTAGGATACATCAAGAGAGGGAAACCAGAAAGGCTATCCCAACAGTTCAAGTGCAAGATGAAAGCAATCAGTGGGCAGAAAGGAAAGAACTACACAAAGTTGAGGTTTTCAAAGAAAGCAGAAGGATTGACTGGCTTGGTGTGAGATGAATGTACTTGTCCTGGAGCTTTGGAGCTACTGACGTCAGATACAAACAGTTGTCCCGTCAGAGGCAAATGAGGCTAAAAGAACTATTCCTAAAATGGAGCCATGAGAATTTCAGAACAAACATGTTGTTTGCAATTGAACTTAGTTTTTTGTTTGTTTGAAATGGAACAAATTTTTAAAAGTAATTAAGGCCAGCCCTGACTGGTGTGGCTTAGTTGATTGGGGCACTGTTCTGCAAAGAAAAGGTCACTAGTTGGATTCCTGGTCAGAGCACATGCCTAGGTTGCAGGTTCCATCCCCATCTGAGCAGAGAGGAGAGGCAACTGATCAGTGTATCTCTTGCACATCAATGTTTCTCTCCTCTTTCTCTCTCCCTTTCCATCTCTAAAAACAAAATCTTTTTAAAAAATAAAATAAAATAATTAAAAGCTTTAAAACAATTTCCCCATCCTGAAAAGTGAACACATTGGTTCTGTTTATCAGCTGACAATCCAACAGTCATGAGCAGGCAGGCAAAGGGGCCCTGCTGTGAACCTAAGTCCACTTCCATGTATCAGTGACTTTTCTCTCTGTCTCTCTCATGGGTCTAAATAAATAATCACCTTTAATAGAATGTTCTTTGCATACTGCTGTCTCCTGACTCGAACACTTTGATGTCACTTTATCATTTATTGTTTTCTTTTTTTTATTGATTTTAGTGAGAGAGAGGTGGGGAGAGAAACATTGATTTGTTGTTCCATTTATTTATGCATTCATTGGTTGATTCTTTTTTTAAATTCCTACCTGAGGGTATACACTTACTGAATTGAGAGAGAAAAACATTGATGCGAGAGAGAAACATCCATCAGTGGTCAGTTGACTCCCATTTGTGCCCTGCCTGGACCAGGGATGCAACCTGTAACCTAGGTATATGCCCTGACCTGGGATGGAACCCCCAACCCTTTGGTGTATGGGATGACACTCTAACCAAGTAAGCCACCCTGTTAGGGCCATTGGTTGATTATTGCATGTGCCCTGAGTGAGGATTGAATCCGTAACCCTGGCATAGGGGAGCATGCTAACTGAACTATCCAGCCAGAGCTGAAGGCTCTGAAAATAATGTACAGAAAATCTGATGCATATAATACATATGAAGGCTGCAGATGTGGCAGAATGGTTCTGTTGTTCTGGAAAACAGGATGAAAAAGTTGAATATATTACTGACATCAGTTTAGAAAAGTGTATGGTTGTGTGGGGTAGAATAGGTAGCTGACCAAAGAAATATCAGTACCCTTAACAACTAGTAATAGCATTACAATTTTTTTATTGATATTTGTGTGACCACATTTTAGAAGTCAGAATAGGATTTGACAATGTGTGGACAATACCAAACTTTAAAAATATGCTGTCTTACCTCAGTTAATTAAACTTAACTTCCTATTGTCCCTGAGGATGACAGATGCTGCTTTTCTTCTCAATATTTTAAAGCTGACTACATTAAAAATGTAAACAAGACTATACTTTCAGGGATCATTTCCCTATTGTTTGTTACTAAAAATGTAAACAAAAAATTAAGGAACTTAACTATAACTTTGGGAGGAGTAACAGCAACACAGGGTACAACAAATTTTAGAAAAAAACATTGTTTACTTATTAGCAAATTATTTGTATATTTAACCTGATTTAACCAATGAGGTTATTTACTTTTTTAAATGGCTCATCCTCTTCATCAGTTTTTTTTCCCCTGAACACAGACACTGCTTAAACAGAACAAAGTTCAAAGAAGCTCGATTTAGTCAAATCAAACTCCTGTGCCAAGGTCAACAAACCAAGATCATTAAGGAGTTGCATAAAAGAGAAAGAAACTAATGCAAATTTGAGACCAGAATTAAGCATTTGCCCATTTGAAGAGTCACTTGATTTTCTGTCTGACCTCAGGAAGGTTCGGTTTCTCTTTGAAGTTTTCTCTTTAAAAGATTGAGATGTTTGAGCTTATGCATCTTTTTAAGTGTTCTTGGGCTATATGATTTGGGAGTCTGTCATGGGGCTATATGATAAAAACAGTGTGACGGAAAGTGTCACCTTCATCCTGAAGAAGGCTTAAGACTTTGTAACTTGTACAAAGGAGTTGTGGAACGGCACACAGAGCAAACACATTTTTAGTGAGGTTCTCAGGCAAATGATTGCATAGGGTTAGGGTAAAATTTAATACTTTTGAATTCTTACTGTTTGCTTTTCAGACCTGTACAGCAGTTTAGGACTTGCTCATTTGGTATGTAATTTAACATTTTATAGCACGCATTTGATATTAAAGTAAATAAGATGTACTTCAGGGATTGGGAAAACTTTGACATTACATTTTAATCAGCAGTACAAATCTGTAGTTTAAAGGACTTTACCATTAGCTCAGAGCAGGAAAAACTTACCTAGAATGGAGATAGCTAAGTTGATTATTGAGATTATCCATTTAACTATATTGACTAATCATTCCAGTTTCTATCTCCCTTTGGCTGGAAAAAAATGTCTACTCGCCCAGAAAGGAAGTTTGAATGTTTTACCTTACTGTAAACTCTTAGATGAGGAAATAAAACTACCATTTAAACATGCTCATTAGTGTACTATTAATGAACTTGAAGCGTGACTATGCTATGAATCAGCGAGTTTCACAATTAAAATTACTTCTGAATTCTCAGGTCAAAAAGAAAAGGCTTTCTCCACGATGAATAAACTTTTAACACATGTACATAATTAACCCCCTCTTTTTAAAAATTCCCTTACAACTACATCTGGAATATGATGACTAAATGTGTAATGAAATACTGCGATGAACATTAATCGGTTCAACTACCAGAGATATCGTCTCAACAGAGGACGATGACGTCTACAATTTCAGGTAATCTTCACAAAAACCCGAGAGGAACTGCCAGCCCTAGTCCACGAAAGCAGCCAGTGAAGCCACCGATTGCGCTAAGATCCTGCCTGCCGGCAAGATGACGTTTACGGCGGGGATTTCCGTAGCGGTGACACACGCCACTTCCGGCCGGTGGGGAGAGTTAGTGACGTGGCAGGCGAGGCCGAGCACAGTCCTTAGGGCCTGGACACCCGGAGCTGTCAGGTGGCCCCTGGGCAGCACCGCCGGGAGAGCACTGGACGCGCCGGCAATCACCAGCCCGGAGCCGGAAGTGCCACGTGTCCTGACTGCGCCTGCGCAGCCAGCGGCTGACAGACACTTCCGGTGGGGGCCTCTCCCCTCTCTCAAGCTTGGCTGCTTCCTTCCAGCCCGGCGTTCCGGCCCCACGTCCGACTGTCTACCTTCAGCTCCCAGGCCAACCGGTGGCCGCAGGTGGGCTGGGGACAATGTGGCGCCAGGCCTAGAACTTGATACGCCGTTGTCTCTCTTCCCTGCCTTCAGTCCTAAGTAGTTAGTTCTTTCCCTTCGTTTCTAGCAGTCGTCTTTCACCTTTTTGCTTGGAGCTGTCGGCAGATCCCGACCATCCCCTTCCAACCCGATAACCACCGTCGTCATGTCCCAGCCGGGGATACCGGCCTCTGGCGGCACCCTAACCGGCCTCCAGGCCCAGAACGGGGCTACCTCGGCCTCCGGGTCTCCCTACACCAATGGTAGGTGCTGCTTCGGGGCACGGGGAGGGCGCAGCCTGGGGCAGGCTCGAGCTGAACCTTGGTTGCTGCCGCTGCCTGAGGCGAGAGGAGGAGAGGGTGACCTCCGGACTGGGGCTGGTGGCTGTGGCTCGCTGGGATACGGAGACCCAGGCGAATATGCACTCGTAACCCCCAACTCATCTTACTTAGCATTTCATATTTGTTTGTTTATTTATTCATTTGTTTAGCAGACAGCGAGCACTTGCTGTAAGCATCGCCCTGTGTATACCTGGGTGAAAAATAGATTGGGACCATACCGCAAAACTCGCATACAAAGCTCATAGTTGTTTATGTGCCTTCCCATTCCTCGCCACCTCGTCTGTCTTCTAGTGATCAGAATTTTGGGTCTGATTCATTTCGATCCTGCAGGGCCTGCAGTGGGGTGGGGGTCATACTCAGTCTGAACTTACGGAGATGAATGAATGATCGTGCTTTCTGGAGATCCCTTTAGGGCCCGCTCGTCTTTCCTAGAACTTCCCTGGAATTGTACTTGGGCCACCTGTTCAGTCGTTCTGCTTTGGAAGAACCACATACAGGGGAGTGCCTCCTGTTTGATTTCCAGAGGTCCTGACGGCACTTGGAGAGTGGTTGTACACAACTTTCCGAACCTCTGACAAGTGTGCCTATGGCACTGTAATTTGTCATTTGGTGTGAGAGTGTCATTTATTACCTCTTCTGGATTTTAAAAATTGTCCTGTGTTGCGATTTTATTGTAATTGTTGTAATAAAGATGGACTGTCTGCCAACATCTTTCCAAATTACCAATTTACCTATAAATTTTTGGTTCATGGAAACAAAAGTAGAATAATACTAAAAAATACTTAAATTGCCCTTGGGAATTTAAAATTGCTGTGATGTTCTAGAATATAGCCAATGACTAAAATAGCTAATTTACATTATTTTTAGAGAAGATTGCTGTCTTTTTGACAAAGAAGGCTCTAAAAGACTTTAAAAAATGTGCATGAGTGGGCAGAAGCAAGAATAAGTAGGGGTAAGCATTGAAATGGCGTTAAATTGAATCAGTTGTTCTTTCTCAAGTTTATGGTAACATTGTGTAAAACTACATTTACTTTAGACTATTTACTAACATTTATACTGAGGATGAAATCATTTTAAGAAACTTACTTTAAGGTAAAAAATAACGTAAGCAAGATATCATTGCTGTGGCTTTTTCTTATCTATAAATTACAATTTTACATGCGCTTTAAATGGCAAATACTGCAGGTATTCTTGTAAGCTTATATGAAAGTGTAGGTCTGTTAATTTTGAAATGTCAAGGGAATGTAGCCACTGATAAGGTATTGGAAATGGCACTATATTGATTTGTTACAGTCCGACAGACATTTGTTGCACACCTTCTAAGTTCTGTCCTTGGGAAAATAAAACCCAGGTTACAGCCTGCTCCTTGTACACAGGCCGCCCAGAGACCAATGGGAATCCATATAGGGAAGGAAATCATAGAACTCTATGAATACATATCTTTTAAAAGCTATAACTGACAGTCTTTTTATACACCCCATTTCTAAAGTTTTTTTGTAGAGGTAGTCTCAGTAAAATGGCTAATGTCCTAGGTTGAATTCCTTTTTTGTACATCCTGGTAATAATAAAGAGTACCGACATGGGGAATTGGAAGGGAAGGTATTTTTCTAGAAGGTGAACAAAAGTTCAATGCTGGAGTTTTTTTTTTTTTTTTTTTGTTAACTCTCTCAAGTCAGTTATTGCTCTTTAAATAGTCTATTGAATACTCTTTTTTAAATTTTTTATTTATTTTTAGAGAGATGGGAAGGGAGGGAGAAAGAGAGGGAGAGACATCCACATGTGGTTGCCTCTCACATGCCCCCAACTGGAGACCTGGCTCACAACCCAGGCATGTGCCCTGACTGGGAATTGAACCGGCAACTCTCAGGTTTGCAGGCTGGCACCCAATCCCCTGAGCCATATGAGCCAGGGCTAATACCCTTAAGCTTTAGATGTAATGTAAGTTGCTTAAATGACGTATTATAGTTCAGTTGGATCTTCAGGTATTTTTAGATTGTAATCAAAAGACCAAATACAGGTAATCCCCCTTGCTCGTAGCGGGTACCTTCTGATGGACGCCAGAAACTGTGGATAGCACTGAACCCTGTGTATGCCATGTTTTTTCCTACACACATGTACCTATGACAGTTTAATTTATAAGTTAGGCACAGTAAGAGGTTAACAATAATAACTAGTAATAAAGTAGAACAGTTAAACAATACACTGTAATAAGTTACATGAATATGGTCTCTCAAAATATCTTATTCTGTACTCACCCTTCTTTCTGTGATGATGAGAGATGATACAGTGCTCACATGAGATGAAGTGAGCTATTCTGAACAGCATGGGATTGAAAACTTATTAATTTTTTCTTTCTGGAATTTTCCACTTAATATTTTTGGGTTGCGGTTGACCAAAGGTACCTGAAAACTGCAGATAACGAAACTGAATGAGGGGGACTACTATAATCACCTTTTTCACTTTTCTATAACTTGCTTTCATATGGTATTGTATGGTGTCTTTACATTACAAAATTCCTCACATATGGAGACGTTTCTTTCTGTGGTAGATTGTTACATTGCATTATAATTTTAAATTGTTGAAACAAAAAAAGTAAAAAAAAAAAAAAAAAAA